>CAMXCT020004401.1:0-67500 GCA_947184155.2 Cladocopium goreaui
CACATCGACAGTGCGGTTACTAGGATCCTCCTTCTTCGATGTCGCCTCTGCTGCGGCATCGACTGGTGGCAGCTGCCGCCGAATCCCTGCTGCGCCGTCTGCTGCGGCATCGACTGGGGGCAGCTGCCGCCGTATCCCTGCTGCGCCGTCTTCTACGTTGATGGCAACTGGCGCAGTGGCTGCGTCCACGGGAAATGGGCGGCGCTTCCCCGATCTGGAGGCTGGGTCCTTCTTCTTGAGGTTCTTCTGGACTGGCCGCTTTTCACACGACGTTGCAGTAGCTGGCTCCTCAGCTTTATCTCCCTGATCGGGCATGGCTGCCAGACTTCTACCTTGAACCAAGTTTAGTGTCATCAGGGACCAGGCATGTCTCCTACCTTTCAATCACCCAGTGTACTCCAACAATAAAGTTTCACGCGTATTGGGCTCAAATCAAATCTACCTTCAAGTTGAGTAACACTGCCATGACAACACAGAAAGCGTTCTCTACATGCCTATACCAGCCACCTGATACACCTTCTTCTTTTCACTCCTCTTCACAGGACCAACTGAGCTCAAGACCCAACGTGCCTTGGCCACTCACACGAACCATGTACCTGACCCCATTGGTTCCCAACCTGGGCACCTTGGTCCAATACCTCAGTGTCCGAGGACGTCAAACCTGGCAATCATCCACTCTACCCTCAGGGAATTTCAAGAAACAATCTTGCAGCAAGTTACCTACCGTTACTTTTCACTGCCGAAACGAAATAAAATCCTACGTCTAGGAACGCTCCATCCATGCAAACATCTTCAGATACTCCAGCGTAGCCTTGCACTAGTGACCCTACGCTAGCAATACGTCACACCATGCCACAGACCCCTACCAGAGCACTGCCAAGACTACATGGACGCCTCCTACAGATAACGTACCTACACAAGGTAAAATAAAACTTTCTTTGACAGAATCCACTGCCAACACAAATCCAAAAACTCAACTCCTCCGTCCAAGTCACAAGTGTCCTGCCCAGGGCTGACTAATCTCGTATGCTCTTCTACAGGTACCACTGTCGACAGTTTACCCGGGTTCACTTCTGTCCAGTCTACCAAGCATACACCCTGCCAATACTTGTCCGACTTGCAAACGAAGAGTCGTCCAACAAAACAGATCCACGATCCTCATGATCCTTAGAAATCTATACATAAAACTAAAAACAGGATCTCCAATGTCACCTGGATCCTAACAGACTCAAACCAACTCCACACTCCCTAGTGACCTTATACTTTCAGACCATCACCTCTTGTGAAACAGGAGCACCTTAGTACAAGCTCATCTCTGCCTCTGCGCATAGAACACGGAGCTCCAATATCCAAGATCCCAATCTCACCTTAGATGACGTCCTTAGTATCTTGTCACAAACAAGGGCCAGCGGAAGATGGTGTGGGTAGCCCTTTTCAGGGCTCCGCTACCATGTGAAAAACGTAAACCCAAGTACACCTCTTGTGTACCCAAATCGACGCTTTCATAAAAAAACGCTACGCCAGACGCAAACACCTACTGTGGTTGCAACTCCGCAGTTACTTACTTCTCTGCAATGTCAAATAAAGGAACTTGTTCCACCCCGACTCCTAAGTGCACGTCAGACTCCTTCTTTTCTCTCCAGACGCCACACAACAGGACAGGTCAACAAGAACCAGGGCAGGCACACAGCCACAGCCCACAAACAAAGAAAGGAAGCAAGCTGTTCCAGTGTGGCTACTGTTTCAAGTGCCCTAGGTGACACTGCAGTTCATGTTCTCTTCGGAACATTCGACACCACTCCCTTGAGCCGATGTCTCAACTGGGAAACTCGATTCCAGGTTTCCAATACACAACCTTCCTTCAAAGGTTGTTGAAACGATTCCAAACTGCTATGATATACAAATCACCTAGTCACAAAAACGTCAGAAACATTTCCAAAAGTTCTCAAATCAAACTGGTTCTCGTCCAAATGCAAATAACCAGCTAGCCGGTGTTACTAGTCTCTACCAAACGTCTAGACTAGTCACACGGCTATTCAAGAACGAAATGATTCATTCAAATTCCTTTACAAAATCCTCTTGCAATACAGAACAACATGGGAACCTCATGTTCCATCTCCAAAACAGTTCTTCACACAGAGATGTCTTCTCATAGTTCCAAACCTTCGAGGAGAGTATAATGTTCTGCTCGACCTCTCAGCCAATATCCAGTCATAAACAGTCATAGCGCTAAAGTAGTTCGCTCACTGTCATAACCAAAAGTCAGCAACAAGTCACAAGCATAAAGATCATAATGCAGCTTTCCAGATCAAATATCCAGAGGCCAAGGAAGATACGTAGGCATTGTCCTCACAATACCGGAGTATCTCAAATAAGGTACGTAGGCATTGTCCTCACAATGCCGGAGTACCTCAAATAAGATACGTAGGCATTGTCCTCACAATGCCGGAGTATCTCACGTACTCACAAAAGGCAATCCAATAGGCTTCACCAACATCTCAGATGTACGAAGCAATGTCGAGAATTGCAATAAGTGATCCCCAACCATCTCAGTTGGATTCATACTCCTTCAAGAAGTCAAAGTCCTTCCGAGATCGATGGAATCATAGTATCTCGACTCAATTGCATAGCGAATGCTTCTGGAAGCATTCGTCCACTATCATAAAGCAAACTAACGCTTCAAGCTGTACTCAAAGGAGAATCAATCTCCAAGTAGATCCACTCAGACTCACTGGTCGACATCTCAGATCAGCTCATGCAGCTTCTCATACTACAAAGCAATATTGAAACTACTTATGTCTGATACAGACACCTTCCCATAGTCCAGTTTCACCACTGAAGGCTCAATGAAAGTCAGGTCGCTCCAATGCCAAGTTGCACCCACAAGGGTCCAAACTTCCACAATCCATGTGCTTCCCTGCGTCCTCTCCTCCGATGTCAGCAAGTCGTTGAGATCCGCGCACACTTTGGCAGAAAGGATCCGAAGACTAAAACGAACAGTGTCCTTCACCTCCAGAAGGCTTGAAGGGGGGCTTCAAGGGAAGTCTTCAAGGGAGGCTTCAAGCCCTTCTCAAGGAGGCTTTAAGGGGGCTTGAAGAAGGCTTCACCTTCGTGAAGCCTTCAAGGGCTTGAAGGGAGCTTCAAGGGGGCTTGCTTCAAGGCGGCTTGAGAAGGGCTTCAAGGAGGCTTCAAGGGAACTTAAGAAGGGCTTCAAGGAAGGTGAAGGCTTCGAAGGGCTTGAAGGGGGCTTGAGAAGAGCTTCAAGGAGGTTTCAGAAGGGGGCTTGAAGGGGGCTTGAGAAGGGCTTAAAGCTTCAAGGAGGCTTGAAGGGGGCTTCAAAAGGGTTTCAAGGGGGCTTCAAGGGGGCTTCAAGGTGAAGGGGGCTTCAAGGCGGCTTGCTAGGGGCTTCTAAATTCTGAGGAACGTCAACTATTTACTTGCGTCTCCAAAATTTTCTCACTTGCGCCGCCTGATCACTTGCGCCTCAAACTACTCACTTGCGCCTCTAATACTCACTTGCGCCCCCCAAGCCTACTCACTTGCGCCCCCCACCCTGCCTTCCATAATGCCATGATCTAAATTCTAAGTTTTTATTTAAACTTCCCCCCCCTTGCCTTCCACAATGCCATGATCTAAATTCGAAGTCTTTATTTAAACTTTCCCCCCCCTTGCCTTCCACAATGCCATGATCTAAAATCGAATTCTTTATTTAAACTTTCCCCCCCTTTGCCTTCCACAATGCCATGATCTAAATTCGAAGTGTTTATTTAAACTTTTTCCCCCCTTGCCTTTCACAATGCCATGATCCAAAATCGAACCTTCCACAATGCCATGATCTAAAATCGAATTCTTTATTTAAACTTTCCCCCCCTTGCCTTCCACAATGCCATGATCTAAAATCTAACTCTTTATTTAAACTTCCCCCCCTTGCCTTCCACAATGCCATGATCTAAAATCGAATTCTTGATTTAAACTTCCCCCCCTTGCCTTCCACAATGCCATGATCTAAATTCAAACTCTTTATTTAAGGACTACCACCATGCTACAACTTCTTCAACGTGGAGATCGGTCTGCACAAGAGCCTGCGACCAGGATGGGCCATATTTTATTATTTCCATGCTTGTTCTGAGAATATATCTTTTGGCAGCTTGGAAGGCGTCCCTGTGGAGTAGTTGGCAGACTACCGGTGGTGGTTCGATTCCCCGCTGGTCCGCAGGTAAGCCTCAAGTGTGGTGACCAGTCAAAAGACAATGGCGCCGGCCACAAAAAAATATCTTTTGGCAGCTTGGACGAGATAACATTGGTTGTATTTTGCTGTTTTTGGCATGATGTCGAAGGACACTGAACTTCTTGATTGTTTGCGCTTCCAGGGGGCTTGACGGGGGCTTCAGAAGGGCTTGAAGGAGGCTTGCGGGGCTTGAGACGGCTTCAAGGGGGCTTCAAGGGGGCTTGAGAAGGGGCTTCAAGAATGCTTGAAGGTGGCTTGCTTGAAGGGGGCTTCAAGCGGGCTTGAGAACGGCTTCAAGGGGCTTTGAGGGGGCATCAAGGGGGCTTCAAGGGGACTTCAAGCGGGCTTGAGAAGGGCTTTGGCCGATCACGCTGAGGCTCGGTCCTTACATGAGAAGAAGCAGCTGAAGAAAACTTCCACATGGACACAGGTGGTCGCATGCAGCGAGGCAAATCATCAAAGCCAAAACACAAACCACCAAAAAAAAGGCAAGACGCAGATCCCCCAGCCAGAATTTGCGTCTCACCATCCAAAAGACAGCAAAGCAAACAGCGAACGGGGCAAGAGCCCAACAGAAACAACCACAAAAGATTTGCCAAGGACACAGTGGTAAAAACACACTGTGTCGGAACAGGCTCAAAAACTTGCAGCAAACGAATTAGTTGCCACCCAGTAAAGTGAGACCCGCGGTCTTTGTTGTTGCTACAAGGTCAAGGAGGACAAGGTCTGACAGGACAAGGTCAGGTAGGACAAGGTCTGCACGGACAAGGGATGCCAGGACAATGTGAGTTGAGCTTGGGAGAGAGGAACAGGAGGCACTTTGGCATGCAGTCGCAGACCAACCCGTAAAACTTTGACACACAAAGTTAGATCGCGAAAACCGCTTTCAAACCTCTCGTGCACAAAGTAAACCCAAACCAAAACACAAACAAACGGTGGTCGTTTCGCGTTTCTGTCTGTGTCACCTTTCCCAGGCCGTCTCACGGCGACACACTCACCCTTTTCGAACTCGCGGGTCTTGAGCCAACGTTTACGTTGGGTCATAGCAGTTCCAGAAACGATTCTACAAATCTAGACACGTGCAAAAAACAAACTTCTACGTGGCAAAAACCTAAGATTGGTTTCGTGCAGTTTGGTTCTCGTGTGGAATAACCTACAACGCGCAAAAAACCTAAAAACGGCTAACTACAAACCAAAAATGGCAACTCCGTCACAACTCTTTGTGACGGAATGAGATGAGATCGATTAACTACATCACAATCACCTGCTAACTACAAAACAAAGTCCAAACTACGCAAGTCCACAAACTACAACTACAAAGCAACTAACAACTACCTAAGTACAAGCACAAGATCGCTACGCTAGCTATACATAGGATGATTTTTCACACCCCCTTTCGAACTTGTGCGACTCAAGTCCAAAAAACGAGTTCAGTCACTCGGCCTTGACATTTCCCATGCCATAGCAGATAGGGCATGCTAACAGCGTCATCTGCTTTGACTTCTCCGTTGTACGGCAACCTGAACAGTGATACTTCGATCCTGTTGAAGTCACAACCAACAAGGGTCCAGTCTCCGGTTGGCAAACCTGGCAATTGTCTCGGCATCGAATATGTCCATTTGGACCAGCGGCGGCAATCAAAACCTTGCATTTCTCATTGCAGTGATACATCTCTCGGCAAAAACTCCAATAGATACGAGTACTTGGGCCTTCACCGTCAGAATCACCTGACAAAGCTGTAGAACTCTTCATAGCTGTACCTGAATTTCTTGCAGTTGTATTGCGGCTTTTGCAACATTTCGTAATGCAGCAAGCTGAAAGAATACCAGATAGAAAACCCAGTGTATATACAAAGAATAAGAGCCAGTAGAGCTCTTCCATCTCTCCAGTGGCCATGGCTTGCGCGACCTGCCCACACACACAAATGGCTGCGGAAATCCAATCAAGCTCATGCTGAAATCCATTCCAAGCAGTCCACAAACATTCCAAAGACAGTCCATCAAGGAAAGTCCAAAAACGATCCCAGAAAGTCCACAAGATCATCCTCTAGATGCCTTCTAAAGACTTCTGTATCTCCGAAAGTCCAAAGATCATCCTCTCGATGTCTTCTAAAGACTTCTGCGACCAAGAAAGTCCAAAGATCATCCTCTCGATGTCTTCTAAAGACTTCTGCAACCAAGAAAGTCCAAAGATCATCCTCTCGATGTCTTCTAAAGACTTCTGCAACTCTTGCAATTCAAATTGGATTCAGAACTATACCATGCAATCGTCAGACCTCAAAGTCTCGATAATTAGATCCGACTACCCAAGCAACGCACAGGGCAACGATCAAAGAGAGTTTTCAGCCTCATGTCTTAGACATTTAACGACCTTTCTCTATCCAGATGACTTCACAAGTCGTTCAAGCTATCCAAAAAGAATCTCACAAGTTCACTCATGCAGCAGACTCTTCCTTTTTCCTCAGGGAAGATCAGGCGATAAAATCAGCGTAGCTTCGACGCCATCGATCACCTGAGGGCAAGTAATGCGAGCATTCGCACAAAGAATCTGGCAAATTTCCTGGAGTATTTCTCTGACAACTGAAAGTCAGAAAAATTGAATGATGCGTGGAAATCACAAGCACAATGAAAACGCTTCTCAAGACGTTGACTAAGCTCCTCAGAACTTGACATGATCCTGAACGCTTTCTTGATGGGTAATCCTGGCAGTCCTTCAATTCCCATTGCACAAGCATGGACAACAGACCTGAATGGAATTCTGGCCTGAACAAAGGCTTGCAGCTTCGGATGAGTCCAATACCTGTTGGAATTTGGCAATTCAAAAGACATAGACAACTCGGGATGTCTTTCTACTAACCGATCCAACAACTTTTCACAAGCAGCTAAAAGTTCGAAAAACTTTCGCTCATGCTCTGGGACTCTTTTCCCACCCGAAAAATTCTGCAATGGAGATCCACCTGTGCACGGCAATGACATGTGAACGTGACAGAACAAATGCACCTCTCCCAGCTCTCGATCAGAGGCTGATCTGGTCATCTTCAACTCCTCCATCACCTGGTTCACAAGATCTGCAACATGATTCTGTGTAGCTATCTTCTCAAGATTTCCATGAACTCCAACATAACAAGCACGGCTCTCAGCACATGCAGCTGACAAGACACTGGCTTTGCTGCAGGCTAGCTCAACAAAAAGACCTACCCCCCTTTCACTCTTGAAATGGGTCACATCAGCTTCTGAAGAACTTGAACCTGAAATTGCAGACAAAACACTGGCTGTTGCTCCACCTCGAGCAGCTGCATTTGCAGTTGCTGCTGACGCTGTTGACGATGTCAACAACCTGAACAACCTCCGATTCGCTCGCATCGGAAGCTCTCCACTGCCATGACATGCTATGCAGGCTTCCATACGACGCTGGGGCGGTCTCCCTGATGTCTCAGAAGGCTCTGGCGGGGCCTCACTGGCCGGTGCCTTTGCAACTGGGGTCCTTGAAATCATAGACATACTGTACCCCGATGAAGGGGCGATTGTCTCAGCTTCCAGTGCTCCTCCTGGGCCAACTCTGAATGGCCTATGGGGCGGCTCGCCCACAAGCGACGCTGCTTTCGCTTCAGGGCTCTTTGGAGTAACCAAATCCACAGTTGGTGCTGCCTTTGCACCTGGACTCGCCTTAGGCGATGTAGGCTCTCCAGATTTCGCCTTTGGAGGCGTCTTGGGTGGCGTCTTTGGCGCACTTGAAACTCTTCTTGGAGCTGGCGGCGGTGGTGGTACCTGAGGTGGCGCCGGGGGCGCTGGCGGTGGTGGTAGAGGGCCCTGGGCTGGAGAAGGCATTGCTGGAGGGGCCTTCCCAGAGATGGGTGGTGCCTGTGGTGGCTGTGGCCCTTGCGGAACCCACCCCTTTGGCGGGTGTGGAGGCGGCTTTGGACCCATCGCCACTGCCGCATTGCTGCTGGCCGGAAACTGGCCGCTCCTCTTCGGTGGCGTCTGAGGGGGACCCATCCCAGTCCTCTGACGAGCTCTTGGAGGGCTACCTGCGGCTGCTGGGGCCTCCTCGGACCAACCGTGGCCTCTCAGCCTCTTGTTGTGGATACGTAGTGACTCCTGGGTCAATCCAACCTGTGAAATTGAATCACCCGGGGCAACCTCATCGCCCACAGTAGAGTCTGGCTGGTGCTGTCCTCGCGGCGTCAAAGTCACACGCCCATGAGTAAGGCTCACCCTTCGCTCCATCTCAGGACACTGAGAGATGATATGGCCTTTCTCTCCACAATGACCGCACTTCAGACCCTTCGGATTCTTCCAGCTGAATCCACTGAAAGACCTCACAAAGGCGGGTCCTTTTTCCTCCTCAGCTTTCGGGTTGATCTCCAACTCCTCTCTCTTGTTTAACTGAGGGTTGTACATCCTTCGCATGACCCTTCTCTGACCTGGCAGTCTCGACCCTCTCACAACCTCATATGTAGGCGTTGGCCGGGACTCCTCTTCTCTCCTCTGAGCAGCGAAGTATGCAAACGCTTCCTTCTGCCTATTCTTCCAAGCCTGACGCTTGGCCTTACGACGACCAGCCTCGCGTCGTCTCTTCAGCAGACCAGTGGCCTCCCAGGCCTCTTTCTTCACCTGAATCACAAAGCGACCAGGCTTCCTGGGCATCTTCTTCACAGCAGGTTCACGTCCAGGAGCTTGAGACCTTCCTGACGGCCTTGCTTTCGCTTCAGGTCTGCCTCGAGTAGTAGGCATGGCTTTCTCCTTGGGCCTCGGCGGCTGAGCTTTCTTTGGAGTGACCTCCACAACATCCTCAGCCTCGGCAGCTGCAGTCTCTGATGCAACTGGTGCACCTGGTGCCGCTTCAGTAGCGGCAGGGGGAGCTGCAGCCTCTGCTGCCTTCGGCACTGCCTCAGCAGCTGGCACCACTGCCTCTGCAGATGTCACCGCAACAGTCGCAGTGTTGGCTTCACCACCTATGATGGTGACCGTATCATCAGATTCAGGTGCCGCACCGACACCTTCAGCTGTTGGATGCCCAAGGAGCGCATGGCTGTCCGGCGCTCTGGGCTCTTCTCGTTCTGCAGGGATACGTCCAGCCATAGCGGAACCGATTCCCTCGCCTTGAAACCTTTCGCAAACAGCTACAAGTGCATTGATCATATGAGTGCATGAACGTGGAAATGGCGACAATTCACAAGTTGTTGAATTTGCAGGTTCTTCACAAATCAACTCTCCACAAAACATGCAGTTCCTGGTTGAAAACGCACACAAAATACCTGAAAAACTGTTGTCGCGGATTTCAAAATCAAGCAAACAGTCCAAAAGAATACCTTCAAACGACGAAAAACCAAGTATTTCCATGTACTGCAACGCTTTGATCGTCGGCAAACATTTGGTAAAATGGTCAGCGACGTTTCCAGTTCCTCTGACATGTCCAATTTGCAGGATTTCTTTTCCCAAAAGTTCTCTCAACCAGTTCACTTTGATATCGATATGTCTTGACCTACGCTGGAGGTCGGAACCTTCCAAAAGCATCTTCCCACTCAGGGAGTCAGTCCACAAGAGGATCGGACAGACAAAATCCAAGCTGTCGTCCTCGGACAAAGACGGTGGATATACCTGAATGCGACGCAGGACAAAACTCAAACTTCTCAGCAAACCAATGGCTTCTTGGACAGCTGCCTGAACGGCAACGAGCTCTGCCTCGCATGAACTCAACGTCACAGATGCCTGATGTCGAGAGAAACACTTCAAAACAACACATCGGAAAACAATAACGCACCCAGTGATGCTTCTCCTCTGAGTAGCTTGCATAGGGGCAAATCCAGCATCACTATAAACTTCCAGACCGATGTCTTTCTCAGAAAGGTCCTCAAGTCCAGGTGAGGGAAATTTCTGGGACATCTTCATGTGCAACAACATAAATCGAAGCACAGCTCGCAGAGCTTTCTCATGGCCTGGCTTTGGACACGATTGTCCAGTTGACAGCATTGCAATCAGGATCAAGATATCCTGTCGGGTCTGTGCCAGCCATGACAAACGTCCAAGAACTCTCCTGAACTTGGAGTGCGCCTCAGCGCTGATAGGCTCTTCTTGCAGTGTCTGCTCCAAAAATGGACGAAGATCAGGAAATGCAGTGGAACCTTTGGAGATTCCATACTCCTCGAACGCACTGTTCAGGTAATCCTGGTCGACAAACAACTGCAAACCTGAGCTTCCCTTCTCTCGGAGGATGGTACGGCCTAGAAACTTCAATGAACCACCAGACATGGTCACTCGGCCAGTCTCTCGGATCTTGACCTGCTTCTCAAGAGCTTCAAACAGAACACGATACGCAGCCTCGCTGGGCGTGGCAACCAACAGGTCATCAACATAACAGATGACAAGGATGGGGGCACCCCGTACCATCCCACCGTACAAGCATGGCTCCACAAGTCCAGATCGGATGCCAACGCTTTTGACAATCCCATCAAAGAACAGAACCCAAGTCAAACTTGCGATACGAAGTCCATTCAAACCCTTGTAAGCCTCAAGGAAAACCGGTTCATTGTCAAGTGTGCTGATTGATGATGGAAGCCGGACACAAACCTTCACAGTGAGCGGTGAATTCATGAACGCCTGACTGACGTCAATCGCATAAAGGTTGAAACCTTTTCCACCAGTCCACATACCCGTTGCCGCTCCCAACAGAAGTCGTAGCGACTCAATCGAGGGTGTGGGGGAAGAAATACCTTCCTGCCTGGCGGTCTTCTGACCTTTAGCGAAATCTTTCACGACTATCCGAGCACGAACTCCTTCGTCGGCTTCAGGCTTACTGTTCGTAACCCACCTGCAGGAGATAACTTTGATGTTGTGCTTCTTGCAAAACTGCAAGGCTTCCTTCTCCTTCATGATACGACCTGCCTTCACATGAGTCAATCCCTTGAGCTCTTTGACCATCGCAAGGAAAGTTCCTTGGGGGTCCAGTTCTTCAAGAGTGGTATCCGAAACAGCTCCTGTTGGCTTCCACAATCGAACCTTGGATCCACATAGCTCAACAACTTCAGAGTCATGAGCTCCACCTGAAAAACTGATAGACTCAACAGAGAACCGCTCCTCGGAGAGCAGATCGGGAGAAGTCAAACATCCAATCCTGACTCTCTCAGAGCAAAGACACACATCGATCATCGGGATCGTCTGTGGCTGTTCAACTTCCATCTCAACATCTTCGGATTGAAAATCTGGAGCGTCTCGCTCCGAAAAGGATGCAGCCTCAGCTGGTGCAGAACTCGCCTCAAGTGGTAAGTCCATGTCCACATCGGCAAGATCAGCATGTTCGGGACCCAGAGATGGTGAGTAGGGGACGTCTCCACCTTCACCTGTTTGCTCCAAAGCTTGCTCCACATCCTCAAGCGACGGCTTGATAGGAGTAGACAAGAACTCACCTTGCCTCTTGCGGCACTCAGCCGAATGGCGGGTGCCAGGAGCATTCATACCTGATTCACAACTCGGACAGTGCCTTGTAGGCAACATTCCAGATGGCAAACCTGGAATCTTTGGTAGTGGCTGTGATGGTACTGGTACCGCCACTTCTTGGTCATTGGGCTCGGCAAGTGGGAGTTGTTTCTCAGGCACAACGGCTTCTTTGGATCTCTGGTTCCGAAGCCATGTCCAATAGCGCTCACAGCACTTCTTGGAGTGTCGACCTTGACGAGTAGCACAAGAACTACAACCTTCGGTCCGTCCATGGGCATCAATCCAATGCCGTGGAGGTTGCACCTTGTCGGGCAGACGTGCAAAGTCCTCTGGAACGATCTCAATCGGTTCCTGGTCCAAGATGGCGGGTGCAGGTCCAGCAGAGTCCACTGCACGCAAGAACCTTCCAACCAATTCCAGAGGATACACAATTGGAAAAACGAGCTTCAGGCTCTTCGCTTGGAAAAATTTCAGTTCACCTTCAATCAACGCAACTACAAAGTGTGCAAACGAGTTCCTCACAGGATACAGGTATCCAGCAGTCACAAACCTCCCGATGCTGTTCACACTGTCAGGTGTCTCCGCAAGAACCCTAGAACAGAACATCGCTGTGACAGCATTCTTCTGATCAACCTGGTTTCTCAGGACCTCTCGTCCACTCAATCCTGTGCCATCCAACTTCGAATGCAAGTTGTGCATCGCAATCACATACCTTGAACTGGCTTCCCAGCCAACCAAACTGTTGACCACGTCAACACCTGCTTTCCCCAATTCGAGTCTCAGTACCGCAAGACCTTCTTTCAGCTCACGGACTCCACGCTCCACTGAACCAACAGTATCATGGTTCTGGGGACCTGCTTTGCTGACGGTAAATTCTCTTGGAATACCAGCTCTTCTCAACGTCGTCCCGAGTTCATCGGACGCATCTGACCTGAAGTCAATCGCTTTGGATCTCCAGACAACAGTCCAAACTCTGCCAAGATCTGGCGGACATGTTGGCCGGTGGTGTCAAGACTCTCGCTCACAGCGCAGACACCCAACAAACCACTGAAACAGTGACGAAACAACAAAAACTTGTACTGCGATCCAACTGTTCCCAAGAACATGAAGTCAACCTGTACCTCAAGCAAGCGCTCTTTCAAATCTCGCCTGGGTGCTCTGGAAACACCACGGCCCTGTTGACATTCCAAACAATGAGGGTCATACGGATAATGGCCTCTCAAGATGTGTTGACGCAGTCTCTCCTGGGTTGACAACTCAACCGCACCTACCATACCAACAGTCAAGCCTTGCCCGGTCCTCACTGACTCCATTGGCACATCAACTTCCATCGGCATGTAGGTATCCTTCAAAGCAGGAACCTGAGATGTTGTCTTCTTGGCTCTCAGCCAGGGACATCCTCCCCACAACACCACATCAGTAATCACGGTATTCGACTCTTCATGCCAAAGATAGGTTTCACCTGGCGACTGAACAACTGTCCATCCACGCTTCACAAGCTGGGTTGTGCTCACAATGTTGTGGCTGGTGGAGCCTACGCAGCACTTCAAATGAAAGTTCTGAGACTTCTTGGAACCAGATCCCGTCTCAAACGCAACTGTCACCTGAACTTCACCTCTCATGGTGACTGCAGACCCATTGGCTGCATAGTAGGTGTCCATCACCTGCTCTTCTGCGCTGCACTTGTAGTAGGCCTTGAACTGCTCAGACAACACTGAGACAGCTGCTCCACTGTCAATCAACCACCATCGCCACTCATCACCCGAATGTTCAACTGAAGAAATCAATGGCATCAGCACCTCACCTTGTGCTGGAGCAGCTTCCTGCCCATTCTCCTCTGCCAACTCGTGCATCTTTCCCTTACCTTTGCTCTTTCCAGCTTTCGGCTGGGGCTTCTTTTGCTGCTTTCCCTTGTCACCTTTGGGCTTGTCAGGGCATTGTGCCCCAATGTGACCAAACTTCGAGCAATGAAAACACTTCACCTTGCTCAGATCGGCCTTGCATTGCTTGGCCATGTGGCCTCGCCTCCCACACAGATGACACTTCATCGTGCTCTTGGGACTTCCCTTTCCTTTGGCAACAGTAGCACTGATCCAAACCTGTGCATCTTCGTCCCATTCCCATTGATCATCAGGATCTTCTTCCTGGGCATACTCAGAGTTGTCATAACCTTCCTGATCGTATCCCCACCACTCTTCAGCGGTCTCAGCACTTTCAAGTGCATGCACACCTCGTGCACCTGATGAAGATGGGCCACTCAACTCAGCAAACATGCGTTGCTGCGTCTCAAAACGCAACGCAGCAGTGCGAAGGTCGGTGTATGCATCACCTGCTGCATGTAACGTGGTGTACGAACGAACATCATGTGGCAGCGAACGTAAAAGCATGATGGTCAGATCACTTGTTTGCACTTCAAGTCCAACTCTGGACACAGTTGCAGGTAGAGTTTCAATCATCTTGCGAAACCTTGACAGTCCGACGTCAATCTGGCGGATGATGTCACTAACCTGAGTAACACCAGCAGACGCTTTGAACGTCTTTGCCAGCAACTCAGTGCGAAAGAAAGACGCTTCTGCCCTTGAACGCAAAGAAAACTCTCTTGCCAACAAACGCAAACCTTCGAAACCACTCGTACCTCTAGTTGCCAAGAACGCTCCATCAACACCAACTCCTTCAACATAAGCTTGCAGCATGGTGTTCCCCCTTGGGAAATCTTTAAACGTCTGGATGAGGATTGCAAGAAGACGCGCGCTGCGGGTCTGTTGAGCGGGCTTCAGCACAGACATATGGATCTCTTGTTCCCAACCAATGCACTGGGCAATCTCCCAGGCAAAGGTGTCACTTCCTAAGGAAACCCAAGCACGTAGCGCCTGAACCCAGCCCGAAAATCTAAGGACTTCATCTGCACGGGTTTTCCAATTCCTAAAATCCACAGTAGGCATAGGAGGTAACCATTTCTCAGATTTACTAAAGATGTCACGACCATCTCTGTCGTCATCTTGATTCGGATTTCTCTCCCCTCTCTGGGGTGTCACTTGTGCTATACCTGGCGGCGACCCCACAGGTCGGAACGCAGGTCCTGGACTCGTGGGTGGCTGTTTACCAAACCGTGAAGGTCCACTGCTTAAACCTGAAGACAAGGATGCATCAGCCGGTCTCGCACCGTGCAAGGCTGCAGTTCCCTCTGGAACGCGAGTCACCTGAGCTTGCAAACCATCAAGTCTTGTACTCATCTCCCTTACGACAGGCTCAATTCCCATGCGGAAGATCTGTGCGATCTGGATCAACTGATCTGGCGTGAACAAAGGACCTTGCGGACCTGGACTTCCTGGCATACTAGGCTGCTCTTGGTGCGTCGGTGACGCAGGTTGCGGACTCCCCGGTCCAACTTCTCCAACAGGGTACAGTCCAGTCGGTCCATCTGCCTGAAAACCCTTACCATATCCTTTCTCTCCGCTCTGGGTACAATGACAGAACGTTGCGGAGGTCTGAAAAAAGGACCGTCAGACAGTTCAAAACATGGAGCCGTTTTGCTGGTGCCTGACCAGCATTTGTTCAGTGTGGAAACAGCTGCGCTGGCTAACTGTGCATGCCTGTTCAACGGCTCTGATTGAATTTGTAGAGACGAAAAACCCTGCTGTTGCGCCAGTAGTGACCCCACTGTGACCTCCATAGGCTCCATGGCTGACGGCGCGCATGATTTGGCAGCTGCGACCTCTATGGGCTCTATGGCTGACGGTGCAGCTGTGACCTCCTCCGTGGCTGCGCCTGTGATCTCTACTACTATGACTGACGTGCTGGGCGACCTTAAGCGGAGAAGGCAGGAGTTGAAAGCTTCGCTGAAAGACGTCAGCAAAACGCTGAAAAGCGAAAGCAAAAAGCAGAAGAGACTCATCGCCAAAGCTGGCCGATTGAGCAAAGAGGACTTGTTTTTTTTGCTTTCACGCCAAACTCAGGCGAGTGTGTAGTCTTTTCAACCTTGGCTACATTGTAGTTTCTTCACTGGGGCGCCAGTTAGTGCGCACCGCTGGGGAACAGCAAAGCTTTGGTTTTCTTCACCTTAGCGCCGGTTAGTGCGCATGACAAAAGGTGTTAATGACTTTCAAGGTTGCATCAATGAACAGCAGCATCTGTGTTTGAAGGCTCGATGTTCAACCTGTTGTATGACATAGTGTTTAGATGAGTAACTGACGTTCTGCAATGCGACGATGTTTAAGCTGCTTTTTTGCGAGGAACATCCCGCCCCATGAAGCGACCAGGATTCACTATCACAACGGAGGCCTGGCTTACTTCCTCCAGAAGCATTTCTAGTTTTGAGTGTTGTAAAGTTTTAGCGGGTCGGTAACGCTTGTCTGCTGTGCACGGACTCACTACTCTGATGTGGTCATTTGCTTGTCCTCGTTTCCCTTTATTTACTTATTTCCTCCTCTTCTCACGTGGAACAAAACAAAACATCATTGGAGATTGTGCAAATGATGATTTTTTATTTCGGGCAGTTTCGACCTTCATCTTTTGAGGGCTGAAGATGCCCTTGTGTGCCGGTGTCAATCAGATGCGCGGGCCAGCAGTGCAACTACTTTTGCGGCCACTTGGCAGGGAGATACCATTGAAGAGTGGCCCATTTTCACCGACATGTTGTCTTATTTGCCCGACGTTTGCATCAACGCTGAAATTGTGGTAGTAATGTGTGGGTGACATAACACAAAATGCTTCTTGTGACATGTCCATGTGCATTTTGACTGCGCAGGCTCGCACAAAATGCTTGCCTTGGAATACGGGTCCGGCATTTTCCCTGCAAATTTCCACACGAAATGCCTCTTATCACATGTCCATGTGCATTTCGCCTGCGCGGGCTCGCGCAAAACGCTGGGGGACGTTTGCAGTTGACTTGTCAATAGCGGTTTATAGATAGGTTAAGCGTTGCGCTTGACCATTTGGACTTTGGTTTGGAGACCCGGCAGGCTTTCTGAAACAGAGTGTGCCACCCTGTCTGATTTCCCGCTCTTTGTTGGGACCTAGCACGTGACGCTTAGATCGGCTTGAACACAGCGATCATCCATGAAGCTGGCGTGAAACTATCGCGTTTCCGTCTTGTATTTTAAATGTCAGATGTTCAGTTGGAGATGTTCCAACCTTGTGAGCTGATTCACAAACATGAATGCACCAACTGTCAGTTTAAACAAACGTGCAACGATCAATGAATGTTGCTTGTCATTTAACATGTGTAATGCAAACGGGGTCACTCATTTCTTTTTCTCAAGAAATGTTTGGATTCAAGTGGGTTTTGTGTCACCGTGCCAGTGTGATCCAGCTTGGAACAATTTAAGATTTTCCCCATGCTTTGACAGGAAAAAGAAAACTGAATGTGCAAGTGTGTTTCAGCTTCAACTTGTCGACGGCAGTTTTTCACATGTCCGCATGTCACATGTTATTTTTGGTTTTATTTTCACATGCGTTTTTTTCTGCGCGTAACTTGGAAGGATGACTTCTAGACTTGGCGTCTTAGCCGGTAACTTATATATATAATATAGGTTTTGTCTGAAAATGAGTAATTTACGTCATTTTCAACATGACATGAAATGTCACCACCGGATGAGCGGAATTCGTTTTTTTGTTTCATGGCTTATTCACCACGAGAACAATTTTTTCAAACCAACCAACTCAAAACAAATCAGTTTGAGTGAGTTCGTTTGTTTTGTTTGTAAAAAGCAGTCACAACATGTGACATCTTTGTTTTGCTTCAAGGGAAGCAACCATGTGATTTCGGTTTTGCTGGTTGTTTACGACGTTTTTGACGGGGAGACGTTGTAGTAAGGTGTAACTCGTTGTTTCGCGGTAAGTAGACTGCACGCACGCGAGCATAAAGATCCTTATTTGGGATTCTACATATTTGCAGCCTGCTACCGCAAAAACGTCAAAAATATCCAGTTTGCAGCTGTCACATTTTCACCTGGGAGCCTGCCACCGCAAAAAAAAATCTAAAAAGGTTCAGTTTTCAACTGCCGCACTCACCTGGGAGCCTGCCACCGCAAAAACGTCAATAATATCGAGTTTGCAGCTGTCACATTTTCACCTGGGAGCCTGCCACCGGAAAAAAAATAACAGGAAAAATCAACTTGCAGCTGTCGCATTCTCACCTGGAAGTAAACCAACAAAAAATTCCCAGTTTCCTGAAATCTGGTAGATGAACTTTTGTCGAGGTGGGATAGAATAAGGTTTTTTTTAAAATCATATCAATCTTCCTTTGTGTGAAAAAAAAGTTCTAATCTATCCCACCTTCTGTTTTGCAATCTGGATTTGACATTTTTTTGATGGCAGGCCCCCAGATGATACACTTGCAAGCTGCACATTTGTTCATTTTTTGTGGTGGCAGACTCCCAGATGACTGTGGTAGTTGAAAGTTGAAAGCTAACCTTCTTTACTTTTTTTTGGCGGTGGCAGGCCCCCAGGCGAAAATGTGACAGCTGCAAACTGGATATTCTTGACGTTTAGGCGGTGGCAGGCTCCCAGATGAGAATGCGACACTTGCAAGCTGCACATTTGTTCCCTTTTTCGGGTGGCAGGCGCCCAGATGAGCGTGACAGTTGCAAACTGAAATTTCTTGACCTTTTTTTTTTGCGGTGGCAGGCTCCCAAGTGAAAATGTGACAGCTGCAAGCTGGATATTCTTGATTTTTTTGCGGTGGCAGGCTCCCAGCTGAACCTTCTTGACCTTTCTTTTGCGGTGGCAGGCTCCCAAGCGAAAATGTGACAGCTGCAAGCTGGATATGCTTGACGTTTTTGCGGTGGCAGGCTCCCAGATGAGCGTGGCAGTTAAAAACTAAACCTTCTTTACCTTTTTTTGCGGTGGCAGGCTCCCAGGTGAAAATGTGACAGCTGCAAGCTGGATATTCTTGACGTTTTTGCGGTGGCAGGCTCCCAGATAAGTGTGGCGGTTGAAAGCTGAACCTTCTTTGCTCTTTTTTTTGGCGGTGGCAGGCTCCCAGGTGAAAATGTGACAGCTGCAAGCTGCCTATTCTTGACGTTTTTGCGGTGGCAGGCTCCCAGATGAGTGTGTCAGTTGAAAACTAAACCTTCTTTACTTTTTTTTTCGGTGGCAGGCTCCCAGGTGAAAATGTGACAGCTGCAAGCTGCCTATTCTTGACGGTTTTGCGGTGGCAGGCCCCTAGATGAGTGTGGCAGTTGAAAACTAAACCTTCTTTACCCTTTTTTTTGCGGTGGCAGGCTCCCAGGTGAAAATGTGACAGCTGCAAGCTGGATATTCTTGACGTTTTTGCGGTGGCAGGCTCCCAGATGAAAATGCGACACTTGCAAGCTACACCTTCTGTGGTTTTTTGCGGTGGCAGGTTCCCAGATGAGTGCGTCAGTTGAAAGCTGAACCTTCTTAACCTTTTTTTTTGCGGTGGCAGACTCCCAGGTGAAAATGTGCATTTTTGCGGTGGCAGGCCCCCAGATGAGTGCAGCAGTTGAAAGCTGGACCTTTTTTTTTTCCCGGCGACAGGTTGTAACATTCGCTTCGGGGTCCTGGTATGAGGTTGTGGTATGAGGCAGGCCCTTGCGTAGCAACGTAGTGCGTATAGAGTTGTTTCTTCTACCAAAACAAGTTCCTGTTGCTGCAGCTGCGATAATGTCTAACCTGATCTGTTCTTGTTGTTTCTGGCAAGCAGAACTGGCGATGAGGGATGAATTTAACGTTGGGCTAAGGTGCTTAAACGTTCAAGATACCACAAAAGGTTTTGGTTCATTTTGACAGCAGAACGGTGGTCATGGAAGTCCAAAACATCTAAGGAGTGTGTAACAACTCACCTGCCGAATGGACGCAAGGGTTGCGATGCAGCTTTTGGCGTGAGCCTCAAATTTTTGTGGAAGAAGTGGGCCGTTTTTGGCAAGCAGAACTGGCGATGAGGGATGAATTTAACGTTGGGCTAAGGTGCTTAAATGTTCCAGATGCCACAACAGGTTTTTCTTCATTTTGACAGCAGAACGGTGGTCATGGAAGTCCAATACATCTAAGGAGTGTGTAACAACTCACCTGCCGAATGGACGCCAGGGTTGCGATGCAGCTTTTGGCGTGAGCCTCAAATTTTTGTGGAAGAAGTGGGCCGTTTTTGGCAAGCAGAACTGGCGATGAGGGATGAATTTAACGTTGGGCTAAGGTGCTTAAACGTTCAAGATACCACAACAGGTTTTTCTTCATTTTGACAGCAGAACGGTGGTCATGGAAGTCCAATACATCTAAGGAGCGTGTAACAACTCACCTGCCGAATGGACGCCAGGGTTGCGATGCAGCTTTTGGCGTGAGCCTCAAATTTTTGTGGAAGAAGTGGGCCGTTTTTGGCAAGCAGATCTGGCGATGAGGGATGAATTTAACGTTGGGCTAAGGTGCTTAAATGTTCCAGATGCCACAACAGGTTTTTCTTCATTTTGACAGCAGAACGGTGGTCATGGAAGCAGCCCGAGGGAATACATCTGAGTGTTGGTTGCTTGATTTTGATTTTCAGTACGGTGGTTTCACGTTGTGCAATTTTTCTTTGGCAACTCGGACCTGTTCAGTCGATGGTTTCATTTGTGATGGACTGTTGTTTGAGACTGATTTGATTTTATTTCTCGACGTGGCGTAACCCGACGATTAGCGCGGCGAATATATATATATATATATGTCTATACATCTGAGTTTGCATGTCTCTTCATGATTGCGTAGTACGACGCGCGTTTGTGGAAGGCCCAGTACTGTTTGTTGGCAGGTGCAGCTGCTTAGTTGAAAGAAAGCCGCAGGGGATCCCCTTGAACCCCTGCAGTCAATGTTGACATGCCGCGGACTTTTCAGAATAAATGTTTGATGTCTATCGAGGAGACCTCCCAGAATGAAATCCTTTCATGTCTATTGATGTCTGTTCGATCGGTATTCAAACATTGACAAATTTCAACATTGACCGCAGGGGTCGCAGGGGATTGGGTGTGGTCACATTTTTCTAGGGGTCTCTAGCAAACGAAATGAGAACGCAGAAATAGATAAGATGGGACGGAATTAATTACATTAGCAGAAAAGCGACTAGAAGAATGTAGACGTAGCTGACACAGCATGCTGTGGTGAATTGTGGCCCCTGATACCGTCAGTGCGCACGATGCTTCAGTACAGATCTTACGTCGATTTCGTGCAGAGCACAGCTGCCCACACCACAAGATTAAAAGGCGTGCTGTGTGCCGTCATGCTTTTGGGTTCTCTGGCCCCCCTTGCTTTTGTGACTTTAACGCTGACTGCAGGGGTGGCAGGGGACTTGGACTGGCCCAGATGTTATCATTGTAATGAGGAGCTGGAATGAAACATTTCGCCTGCAGCCATCCTGTGAAGGCTCCACCGACCTTTGCATGCTCTTCGAGAATATCCTTCACTATTTCCGATTGGCTACATTGTCTTTGCCGTGATGGGGCCATTTTTGGAATCGAAATATAGGCCCTATTTAGGGGTTCATGGTTTGTTCTGTGATAGTACTTACGAGCCATGGTCAGCCAATATGAAACCACCATCCAAGCCGTGCACAGTGCCGCCCGCACCCACACGCAAAGAAGCAAAGGCACGGTGGGACCTGCAGTTGACTATCGTCCACAAGGAGAAGCCCTCCCCGTCATCTCGGCGGACCTAACCTCCGAATTGTTGCATTGTCTGTCCACGCTCCCAGACCCATGGCCCCTAGCTAAGATCACCATAGACATGGAGAAACCGAGCCAATGAGTCTCAAAGTTGTGCAGACTTTATTTTGCTGACGAGTATGCCAAGCGAACAGTTGGGTTGCCCTCGCGTAGGCATGTTCCGGACATCGCGGGTGCACTGCGAGCAGTTCAAGCCTTTATCTAGGCCTGAAAGTCACAGCGTCCTTCGACCGCTCTGAATCATACACTAGAGTGATCGATGGTCAAGTAAGATGTATCACGCCTGAAGTCAAGCCGCAGAACCTGCAGGTTATCTGGAATGTGCAGTTCATCACAGTCTTTGTGCCGGCATGGATGATCCCGCCCATCTATCATGGCCTGCGCAGAGAAAGCATTAAAACTACAAGTTCTGCAAGTCCCATAGGAGTCCCATAGGAGTCCAGTCAGTCCGTTCCACCTGGTTTGAAGACACAACACCCAGGGACACTACATCCCAGCAACCTCAAGACCCTCAGAAAGAGCAATCCCAGCCACTGCATGGACTGAAGTTAGTCATCAAAGAAGAGGTGCTACCAGCGACTGACCAACCACAATTCCAGTCACTTGAGCTGCTGGCTGGAGGCGACCCGATGGCTCAGTTGGTATGGCATTGGTCTTGCCAGCGCTGACAGACTGCCAGTGGTGGTTCGAATCCCTGCTGGTCCACTCGGGAGTCTCAAGTGCGACCCGCCGAAAGGCAATGGGCGCCGACCACAAAAAAAACTTGAGCTGCTGGCTGGCAGAGGTCTCTTAGCACCTGACACATGGAAGTGCAAACGTGCACAAGTCAGCCTTAAAGCAACTATCGATGTCCCAATGTTGGGTACAATCATAGAGGAAAATGGTGACGGACTCCTGGAAGATTCCCATATGCCTGTAGGATGGCCACTCCACATTGATGGCGCTGTCAGAGACAATGCTGTATTCACAGAGCTGCTAGCTTACAAGAATTAGATGACATGCTCAAAGAATATGACATGTAAAGGGATTCAGTAGAAATCAACCGTGACGCGCCCCAATGGTCCCATCATGCAGTATGGAACCGAAAGTATATGGAACCGAACCCAGGATACACACTGGAGCAACTATGGGCCGACTCCGAACCTGCCATAAGCAAAAAAACAACCACGTCATATGATGTACAAACAAGTGACGTGCAACGTGCAGTAGCGGCCATTCAGCACTTCCCATCCCCCGTTCCCCCTGATAGCCTCTTCATAAGAACACTAGGGACACCGGCTGCCCTAAAAGCCCCACCGCAGACGGACACCCTGGCGCAAAGAGCTCTAGAAGAATGGGAACGCACTGTGTGTGAAAACAAGGCAGTGGCAATCCTCGCCGAGATCCAAGCCGACCGACCAACTATAATCATTAAAGATGGGGGTGAAATGCTCATTGCCATTGTCCTTGGTAGGCCACTGGCGGAAGCGAAAGCACTAGTGGATGACCCTGCGGCATTCGCTCGCGAAATGACGCGAATCCTGCGTGACAAACAAACCCACCCGCTTATCGCCCAAATGATGAAACCAGCGGCAAGCAATAATCCACCCTCCGCCGCTGCTGCAGCCAGTGGTGCTAGTAGCAGTAGAGAGCCTCGCGCTGCCTCACACGAGCAGTTCCAGTGAGCCACATGAAGTGACGCAGAGACCCCAAATTTATCATCCGTGCATTTAGCGCGTAACTTGCTTCAGGTTGAGCGGGGTTGTCACCATGGGGTACTCATGGTTGATGGCCACCTGCTACAATTGCCTATGCTGTCAGCATGTCGGAGCCAATCGGGGAAGGGAGGCGGTAGGGGGCGGATATCTTAATCCTGTTCTGGGTTTTTAATTTGTATTTGTTCATGTTGTGCTACCTTAATTGTTGCATGGTAGTTTAGTGCGATGTCAAAGTACATCAAGCCATGGCGCCCGTTGCTGTCTTGCTCAGGCAATCCAGTACCTGCATTGCTTGAATGCCACCTGACCATATGAGCTCAGTGCAATCAAGTGAAGTAGTATGCCTGCCTCAAGAACCCCAGACTCACAATGAGGCACAGGATCTCCTCCTACTGCAGGACTATGTGCACAGACTGACGAATACTCTCAGAACTTTGGAAGACACCCACGCCGTATTGCAGCAAACAGAACTCCTTGCAGGTGTTATCAACGAGCAAGACTGCAGAGACATTCGCACAGCCTGCTGTTGCATAAGAAGTCTGCGCATTCGAGTAGAAGCCCATGCCAATGTTACGGAACGAGAAGTGATTAGTTGACAGCTACAGCTCATGCATGCGAGCGTACAACACTACCGGACTGAGGACCTTAACACAGCTGACACAAGTTGCCTGTCCAGAACCTCGTTTGAACATTTTGAGGATAGACCTGGTCCTTGGGCAGAGAAAACCGCTCGTATTCCTACACCAAGGTAACTGAGCAGCTACCATGATCACCTGACTGCATTTAATGCCGTTGATTTCAACACTTGCTAAGTGACCGCTCGAGCTGCGCAACGCTTGCAAGCCTGCATCCATATTGTCGAGCTCGCCCTTCGCGAACTCGATCGCATTGGATTCAGTTTTGAAAGCGGTATACACCGCCAGAGTGCACTGCAACTCCCATATATGGGTACAATCTCCCATATCACGAAACTGCATAGCATGAGCACTCGCATAGTGAAGCTGCTCACAATACCGTGCAATATGATGATTGGAAAAAGCAGTACTGAGCGGACTCTGAGGGTAGCTGAGTGCTGTTACCGCGCCGTCTTTTTCACCTTAGATCACGTTTCACCCTTCTGTCTCACGGCGGTAGTTTCTCACCACTTTGTTGTGACCCGGCGTTGTCGGTGTTTGCTTCAAAGTGTCAGGGTGAATGTCATGCCATGATGGCTGCTCTTTGTGATCTCGGGGATCCTGGCTGGGGGGATCCCTGGTTTCCGCATTGAGTTTTTTTTGCTTGCACCCTCGGAGTGGCCCTTTGTGATTTTGTTGGC
Source organism: Cladocopium goreaui (assembly GCA_947184155.2). Lineage (NCBI taxonomy): Eukaryota > Dinophyceae > Suessiales > Symbiodiniaceae > Cladocopium > Cladocopium goreaui. The sequence continues at coordinate 24,327 of CAMXCT020004401.1, forward strand.
GGTTGATTGTTGTTTGTTTTATTTATGGGCCGGCGAACATGACACATAAGCTGTCATCTGCATGTGCCGAGACGATACTAAGCTATCACAACTCGCTTCAACAGAACTGTTTCACCCATAAACTGGAACCCGTCACGTCACTGTGGTGCGTTTGTGTGGTTGTTTGTGTTTTGTGTGGGTTGTTGTTGTGTTTTTTGTTTGGGTTTGTTTTTGGTGTGTTTTTTGTTTTTTGCTTTCTGTTCTTTGTGTTTCGGTTTTTGCTCTCGAAATGTGACAAGGGATTTGGACTATGTATCGGTCCTCTCCCAGTTTACTTTTGCGGCCATTACAGCTTCGGCCCCTGCACGAGTCAATTAATTAATCTCATTTGCAACATGCTTGGAAACATGTTGAACGACCTGGCGGAAGCCATAAGGCGTTGGACGGAAAAAAAAAGACCCGCCTGCTGCAGGGTGCCTACAACCTGAGCTGATGCCGAGCAGTCCGATTGCACCTGCGCATAAGAGAGCACGATCTGTTAACGTGCGGGCATCTCCTCCAGATGCTACGGGCAATTTTGAGGATGAGGTCGACAGTGGGTCAGAACCGCCGAGTCCACACCCAACTGAGCGAGAGGAAGAGAAAAGCGGCAACTCCTCTCTTACTGCCCATTCGTGCTCTGGTTCAACGGACAAGAGGGTAACTCTTAGAGCACCGCAACCTGCGGCCAGCAAGGGTGTCATCCTAGTCAGTGAAGCCTTCACGGAAATTAATGCTAGACTAGTCATTGTGTTGGCGTCTGGACATCACAGCCCACTCCTGGAGTCTGAACTTGAGACCCAGATGAACTCGCTGCTGTTGGCAGCAAAGCCTACCTTGACCATGTTGAAGGTTACCTCTCAACCACCCTGCCACCTTGTAACACTGAAACTGCCGTTTCTAGTGGTTTGCTGGATCACCACTGCTAGGCACCACCACTCTCGATGTGCAGCTGGCTGGTGTCAATGCCTGGAACCTACTGAGATTTTTTTCCTCGAGTGTCGCGCTATGGCTCGGTTCTTACATGAGCAGAAGCAGAAGAATACAATTTGTACAAGAACCGCAACAGGTGCAAAAATGAGGGCAAATCACACCAAACAGAAACAACACACCAACCAGCCAGACGACCCGCAAATCCCCCAGACTTGCGTTTTGCCAACAGAAACAACAAACCAGACACACAAAAGGGGCCGGAGCCCAAACAAAAACACCCACAAAAAAGATTTGCCAAAGGACACAGTGGTTTGACCACTGTATCACTCTCAAAACCATGCGAAAATGAAAAGTACAACGACATTCAAGCAGACCAAGCTGAATGTTTGCCTGTCTACACTGGCAGGTTATGCCTCTCTCAGCGTCCTCTCAAATCAGCTTGCTATGGCCCCTAAGACAGGGCCCAAAAAAGTGGTCAACACATGGCTGCGATAAAGGGACCTTGACAGCACATGCATCATTCATCGCCAAGATTTGTCCAGCCAAAATTAGTAAAATTTCATACGACACATTTCTCGCCAAGTTTCATCCCCCACATGCATACGACCCACACAGAAAATCACAAAACCCTGGGGGATCAATGGGTTTCTTAGCCCATCTTGTCGCCAATGAACAAACCCTTATGCGCACATCAATTCAGAACTGGTTTGGAACATGCCTGGAGTGAACCTACTAATTCGAACCACCACAGGCAGTCTGTCAGCGCTGGCAAGACCAACGCCATACCAACTGAGCATCGGGTCGCCTTGGCGCCCGCGAGCAGCATAAGTTATGGAAATTTGACACCCTGTGAGACCACCCTTTGGGTTAAGGGTGAAGCGACATGTCATTCATCATGGTTGTAGAGTTTGTGCACAGAAGATACGTGGAAGGCTACTACAAGAATTCATGACGCGATGATACTGCAAGAGGTCATGGAAGATTGGTAGAGAACACTCTACTTATTGCGGAAGGAATCTTGTATGTGACCATCCTGTGTCACAATATTCTATTAGTCTTCGGACTTATCATTTCTGACATCAGGATGATGTCATTGATCAGTGTTGACCAGTGATTGTGGTATATTGATCAGTTCTACATCTTATTCTGGATTCGACTTGAGTCTGGTACAGCTTATTGCTTGAGCTGAAGATACCTACATTGGTTTGACATTGAGATTATGTCTTGTGTCCAAGACATTTCTGGGCACTGAACATTGTGGAGTTCATTCTCTCCAAGTGATGAGAACACAGCTAGAAACTCTTGGAGAAGAGTTTAAGCTAGCTGGAAATATCTGATGGAGAGAACCTACTATACTTTGAGGCTTGGACCTTGAGATGCATTGGCATTGTGAGGACAATGGCCATATTTGGGCATCTTATTTGTCTGAGAGTTTTGTGATGAGATGTTTCGGTATTGTGAGGACAATACCTACATCATCGTCATCGTGGCCTATGGATCATACACTTGATCTCATGGTGTGCATTTTATCGTTCCTGAGAAGACTTTGGTTATCTCTATGAGGACGACATTGTTTTGAGAAGACTTTGGTCTACATTGTGGATTGGCTATTACAGTGGTCGAAAGACTTCAGCGATACAACTGTATTTGGCTGACCTACATTGACAATGTCGAATAGAACATTCTATTCTCCATTGAGATTTGAAGCTGTGAGATGCTATCTCTATGTGGAAGACTGATTTGGAGAAAGAACTTTGTGTTCTGACTATGTTTTGTATCCAGAAGAAGGTTGTACAGATACCTTGTGTGAATCACTTCGTTCTTGAGAAGTTAGTCAGCTTGTGACTAATGAGATGGTTATTCACGTTTAGATGAGAACCAGTTTGCTTTGAGAACTTTTGGAAGTGTTTCGATGATTTTGAATTCATCTAGTGAAATTGAGTTTTGTAGACTTCTAGCAGCTGGAATAGTTTCAACAGACCTTTATTTGAAGAACTTGAGGTTTGTTAACTGGAAACCTGGAATCGAGTTTACCAGTTGAGACATCGGCTCGAAGGACTGGTGTCAGAAGTTCATTTAGTGAACAAGAGCTGCTGTGTCACATAACTTGACATAAGACAGACCGACACAGGGAACACGAACTCTTCTCTGTTTCTTTTGTTTTGTTTGTTTCTTTGTTTGTTGTGTTTGTGTTTCCCCGTGACTGATCATGTTGCGTCTGGAGCGAAAAGAAGGAGCTTGACGTCAGCATGTGGGAGTCGAGGGTGAAACAATCCTTTTGACACGGTATTGCTTTAGTTTAATTAGGTTAGGGACTTACGCGCTGCGCTTGTGTTTGGTGTGCGTGGTTGACGTACGCGTCCGCCCGCGTAGTTCTGTAGGAATTTTGGATGAAGCGTTTGATCTGACCGCAGATCTGTGCACGACGCTTTTTCTACATGGTAGCGGAGCTCTACGGAGCTACCCACACCATTCTCCGCTGACCCTTGTTGCAGTGTACTAAGGACACCATCTAAGGTGAAGCTGAGATCGTTTGTATTGAGCTCCTGGATTTTAGCGCTAGGTCTGTGTTGAGCTTATACTAAGGATTTGCAGTCGACACTAGGTTGGTACATTGCTGATGTAAAGTCAAGGGCATCGAAGAGCTTGAGTATTCTTGATTCAGATGACGTGTGTTTTGTTTCACTTTGTGGCATGTTGACTGTGAGGTCATTGGTTGAAAGTGACTTGTCAATTGGTTGCCGGAGATGACATGTTTTGGAATGCTTGGAGTATCTCGACAGGCTGAGGTTGGGAGTAGGTCCTGGAGACACAAGTGAGGTGTTTGGACAGTGAAGACTCCGACAACCGGCCTGGAGATGAGCATTAAGAGTATCTCGACAGGCTGAGGTTGAGAGTGAGTCCTGGAGACACAAGTGAGGTGTTTGGACAATAGACGCTCTGACAACTGGTCTTGAGATGAGTTAAGTAAAGAGAAGTCTGTACGTTGACTTAGATGGCAGGCTGAGGTTTGGAGTAGGTCCTGGAGACACAATAGATGTTTGGACAAGCGAGAACCCCGACCATTTGTCTGGTTTCCAGGCAAGTTGTCGGAGTTCTTGAGTGTGTAAGGTTTGAGAAATTATTGGATTTTGGTTGGAATCGTAGCGTTTAAGCTCAAGGAAAGTATCGCCACACAGCCTATACCAAGAATGGACAATCGCGACAACCGACCATTACGTGAAGCAATGGAGGAACAGTACATTGATTGGATTGTCGGATTGGAGAAGGTGACGAGTATATTTCGGCTGGTACAGACTATGCTTGTTCTCATGGAATGGCTTCTACCGTTGCTTGAAGATGTTCGTTTGAATGCGAACCAACGAGACATCATGACAATGTTCCGCGACCATCCCGTAGAATTGGAGATCGAAATGCAAAGGCAGATTTGTGAGATGCGTGAGCATATCTTAGGCAGATATCAAAGGTCATTGCAAGGTTGAAATACCTGTGACCCATTGCTGTGTGATAGATTTTGCCTACATCTGGCGATAGGGTTCCTGGCAGTAGTGGTAAGCGTGGAAAATAGGTGACAACGACTGAGCTGCATGTGAGAGTAGGTTGCAGTTGCGTTGCATGTGTGATTTGTGATTTGGTTGTGTGAGAGGTTTTGTGACTTTGGCAAGAAAGAGAGAGAGAGCCTGGAGAGTCACTAGGAAACTAGGAAGCTTGGTGATTTTGGCAGAGAGAGAGAGAGTGCCTGGAGAATCACTAGAAAGCATTGGAAAGAGTTAGAGAGAAAGTGGGCTGGACGGCAGGGTGCTGCATAGGTCCATATTGGAAATAAGAAAGAATAACATCTCGACAGGTTGGTCAGGTTGTAGTTGATCCTGGACGCACGGAGTGCACAATGCGTGGTGCTACTGAGCCTGGCGTCATGCCTGGAGATGACAGTTGGAGAGAGAAAGTTTGGCATGAGAACCACGGAGGGTCAGTAACCTTGGTTTAGTTGCCACAGAGTTGAGAAAGTTTGGCATGAGAACCACGGAGGGTTGGTGACCTTGGTTTAGTTGCCCCACGCAGTTGAGAAACGTTGGCATGAGAACCACGGAGGGTCGAGTTTGCTTTGTCAGTGACCTTGGTTTAGTTGCCACATTTGTAATGTAATGCGTGAATAGTTGGACACCTGAGGTTCAGTAGTGTGCAGGAGCAGTGGAGCTTGACGGATGTTTGCACTGACTGGTGACCTTGAGATTGAAGCCTGAAGCATTGTTGTTTGCCTGGCAGTGTAGGTACTAGAGTGCTGAGAGAGAGAGAGTGAGAGAGAGAGAGAGATAGGAACCGTCATGGCACTGAAGGCACAGTGGGACTTGGTGTTGAGACTGTTGGTTGACAACAGGTGGTGAGTAAGAATGGCCAGAGTGAGCTGTGTTTGCCTGTTTGGGAATGTCGATTTGATTTCTCAGATGCATCAGGTAACCAAGGATGTTGGTTTGAACTGCAGTTGTGATTGCGTTTGATTGGAACATGCAGTAAGTCAGTGGAAACGACCTGAACTGTGTAGGAAGTGGAAACTGTTTTGAACTGTATTTGAAACGAAACAGGAAACTTTGTTGTGAGTTTGTTTTCATGTTTTTGACCGGAGTTTGAACAGTTGTGCAGTGTCGCAGGCAGGTCAGGTATGACTTACGTTATTTGGATCGCTACAGTTGTTTGTGAAACCTGGTACAGATGCAGAGAAGGTACACTGAACCCTGAGACAGGTAGGTACTCTGGAATTGTTGTCAGACTGACTGGACATTGTGTGAAGACAACTTGAATGCAAGTATTCCCTTTTGGCTTAGAGCAATCGTACCGTACCTCTCTAGATGCATGGATGAGCACGGAGATGTCTGCAAGCCAATTTTGACTGTGAGACGAGCTCTATGGTCTTTATAGCGATGATTGCCAGTGTGGCTTGCCTACGATGGTTATGGCGTTTTCTTTGGTAGAGATGTAGTTTGAGAACAAGATGCTTGTGATGTTAGTCGACCCTGGAGGGTTTCCTTTGCGAACCTTGGGCCATGTTGATTGGACATCTTGTACTACCAGAAGGCTGGCATGGAGTTTCACGAGATTTACGGCATTGGAGCTTTGCAGAGGATCCTGAGAGAGGGAAGTAGAACGGTAGTGTAGTTTGTGCGTTTGTGTGTTGCTCAGAGTGAAAAGCAAGAGAGGGAATCTGGGATTTGAGATTTGCAATTTTCTTTTGAGTTGAAGAGTTTTGACTTACAACAAAAAGAAAAGAAATGGGCTGGATGGCAGAGGCGCTGCATAGGTCCATAGGGAACTGGACGGCAGGGGCGATTACGACTTGCATAGGTTCCGAAAAGAAAAGAAAAGTTGTAGAAAGTCAAAACGTGGACCAGATTGCAAGACGTTGCAAGGTTCACACATGGGCTGGAGTGCAGACGTGCATAGGCTCAGAGAACAGATTAAGTAAGAAAGAGAAAGAAAGAGACAAAGGGAACTGGACGGCAGGGGCGATTACGACTTGCATAGGTTCCAAAACGTGAGACTGACTGAAATGAATGTAAATGTGCTGTCAGTTTGTGGCTCGACATACTGTCTAAGTGAGAGACGAAGTATGGAGCTGTCTATTATGCTGGACTTGACGTGACATTTTGTCTGGACTTCTCATGTTTGTAGAGATTTCATTCCACCTTTGCTGTTTTACTATAAGACAACTTTGGCTCAGTGTTTTTGCATTTCAGCTGTCCTCACGATCGCTTTGAGATCCTATGGCATCAATGGCAATGGAATCCATTCGTCTTTGGTTGGCTTTGACTCCTAAGCAGTTTGAGGACTTGAACAATGGCAAGGAGGTTCAGCCTGACGAATATTCCAAAAGATTTGGACTACGAAAAGACCCCATTGCTGCCGTTGAGCGTGCGCAGTACTTCAATGATTGGACACCGGAAGGTCCCAAGGGTGAGTTCTGTGCCAAGGATTATGTCCTTGTTGTTGAGGTCGAACTGACCGCCATTGGCTATCTCCAGAAGGCCGAGGCGGGGATCCTTCTGAAGTATAAACCCAACGAATATCGTTGGCAAGGCACTATGAAGGCTGTGGAGTTTGACCAGAATGGCAACTTATTATACAAGTTTGCCGCTGACGCTCATAAGATCGTCTGAGTGGAGAAGAAATTTCCTCCCAATGTATAGGTTTTGCAATGGTTCCAGGCCGGGTGGTAGTGCTAGGCTTGGAAGCCGACAATAGCTGCGAGGAGAAATGCAAAAGCTGTGACGAAAGAGATGTCAAGCTGAGATTGGAGTGAAATGACAATTTTGGGATGTCTTGGAATTTCAGAGTTTTGGACGATTTCGGACTGGACGGAACTTGGACTTGTGGAACTCAGTGTGAGTAGTTTTCTGTCAGCTGTTATGAGTTTTGCACTGTTTTCATTTTTGCTGCATGACATGTCTATGGGTTTTGTGCGCAGAAACCACTGTGATCTGTTTTGCAGTTTTGTGAAGGGTTGTGCATGCATTGGCAGTTGGATCTGGATTGAGTTTGCGGTTTGCCACAAGTTTGCATTATTTTTGTTTGTCTGAGACATTGAAGTTTGGTCGATCACATATTACCTGTCAAGATGTGCGGCACGCATCTTGGGGTAATAGTGAGTGTGATCTTTGGCGGAAGTGTGATTCATCTGTTAAGGTGTGCATCACGCACCTTAGGATGAACAAGAGAGAGTTTGTGCTTGGCATGGCATGAAATGGCTGAGTTGTAACCTGCATGGTCAGTAGATGGATGGTCAAGTTGAATTGCAGATTATGCCCAAGCTGTATTTGGGTCCCGGCTTGTCCCAGAGAGTGCATCAGGCCTTGTCTAGGAGACTCGAACAATTCATGGCAGCGAACGTGCCAGCTCCAGCAGTCCCGGCAGTTCCAGCGAGAGAGGGAGACCTTCCCTTGACTGAGAATCCAGCGCTGACGGCGCATACAGGAGTTGCTGAGACGGATTCAGAGAAAGAGAGGGAGCAGGACACTGCTCATCTGCATGGAGAAGACAAGGAAGACAAGGAGGAAGGAGATGCTGGAAGAGATGATGACAGATCGAGATCTCCAAGGTTGAGAAGGCATGAATCCTTTGATCCCAATGATGCGACAGACCTGCTGAACTCTACCACGGGCTTGGCTGTGGGAATCACTTCGATGGTCGCTGCACTGAAGGGCTCAACTGACAAACTTGAGACCCTTATCAAGAGTACGCATACTCTCCAGCAGGACCTTTGCCGAAGCCTAGAGGCCGTGGGAGAGGCAGTGAACAACATGGCGAGGGCATCAGAATCATTGGCTGCTGGTGTGAACCACAACACCAGCCGCGTGGGTGCGGTCGTGGGTGAATACAACAAATTGAAGAAGCACCTGGAGTGGGGACTGGACGTTTCTATGTCAGATGTGCTCAAAAGAAACAACAAAGGTCGCAATGACCACGACCAGACCTTACAGACTGTGATGACCCAGTTGTTCGAAGCGATGGACAAGCTACAAGAAAATATGAAACTGGTTGCTGAGAGGATTGAAAAGGGGACACCCCCAGAGGCAGCTCCAGCATATGATCCTCCGCAGCCACCTACGGGACATCATGGCATGAAGCAGAGTAGCCCACCATTGGCACCGATGACGCCGGCACCTGGCGTGAGTTTGAGCTCTGGCCACATCCCGCCTCCACCGGCAGTGCCACCAAGACCTGTGATTTCATCGCCACCGACGTTGCCGATGGCGAAGTTCGCGGGATACAGCCCGGCGAAGATGGGAGAAGCACCAATGAGCTATCCCCTGGGCCTTGAGGTCAAAGACCTTAAATCCCCACCTTGTCAGGTGATCGATGAGGTCACGGGGCATGTCAGATGTGTTTCACCTACTGCACGTCACGATCCATTGACGGGGACGGCAGCGTTCTCCCCTCTAGGGTATATGCAGATTCAGGGGACAAGAGAGTACCGTAGGGTCTACCCCTGATGTCCATACCCGAGCAGAGTGCCAAAGGCACTGGAATTCGCCTGGTGTGACGACAAGAGAATAGTTGATTTTGTCAACTCGAGGTTCACTTGTTGTTTTCAGAAATGACGGCATGGCTGAGCACAGGCATTAAGCTTGAGTTTAAAAGGGGGCAAGACATGCCGATTGACGCAGTAGACACAATTTTGTCTGCATGTTGTTTTGTTGGGTGTTTGAAGTTTGTTTTGTTGCTATTTTTGTCTCTCAATGACGATGGCGAGAGCAACGTTCTTGAAGGCATTCAGAACTTGGAGTTGCTGACAGATCTGAGGGAGACATCATGAGGAAAAGTTGAAGTTGTTCTTGATTGGCTTGATTACGGTATTTCTTATGTTTGAGTTGTTGTGTGCATGGCTTGAGTTTTGTTGCTTGAAATATGGAACTTGATGTTGTGAGTGTTTTCACAAACATTTGGTATATTTTTGTTGTCATGGCACATGATGAGAACCTGGGAAGAGACTCGGACGGAATCTGAGTTTAAGTAATCGGAGAAATCTTCCGGAGAATCTGATGCCATGATTGCAGACATATTGCACCCTCATGTCATGATATAGACTCAAACAAGACATATCACACCTCCGAGATCTTTAGGATGGATCAGACGTTGAAAGGGGGACGGCGATCTATGCGATGATGAAGCTGTGAGAGATGTTTTTTTTCAAAATGTCCCTCACCGCTTCCTCATTCCGTGCCAATCTTAGCTAGTCCTAACCCTGACTGTGAAAGATTTTCATTCAGAACATTTTGAATTTGTTGTGCAGTGACTGTGAACTGTACTTCACTTGGTTTGAATTTGAGATGAGTTGCGTGAGTGATATTATTTCACTTGCGTTTTCTTTTCATACGCCTACCTTCTACCCGAAGGTGCGGATTAGCTGAAACAGTTGGCCTTTGTTTTCGCGTTGACTCCGATCGTGCGACGTTAGGTTTCGTCTTGGGTCTCGTGTGTGTGTGTTTGTTTTTGTTTTGTTTTGTTCTGTTGTTGTTTTGTTTGTTGTAGGAAGACAACAGCACTGTAGATATATCGTTATCGACGCCATGGTTTATCCGAGGAACTGGATTTTGGAAGACGAGCTTAGTACTGGAAAGACTTTAGGAGTCTTTGGACTGAGTCTGGTATTCCAACATCTGGCTTTCGCAACAGAGAAGATTTTGAATTTGGAAGTTACGACATTATGCATGAGTCGAACGAGATGAGTTTTTGGATGATGCCTCATCCTCTATTTTGATGGCTTTGAAAGAAGCACCGTCTTTGACTGTCCTTCGTCCTTCTTTGGATATCTTTTGATCATGGATATGATCTGGAACGTGAACATTTTTTTCCAGGTACGGTTACCTGGCAGTGATGTGAGTGGATGAGATGTCATGTCGAAAGGGGGTATGGAAATTTGACACCCTGTGAGACCACCCTTTGGGTTAAGGGTGAAGCGACATGTCATTCATCATGGTTGTAGAGTTTGTGCACAGAAGATACGTGGAAGGCTACTACAAGAATTCATGACGCGATGATACTGCAAGAGGTCATGGAAGATTGGTAGAGAACACTCTACTTATTGCGGAAGGAATCTTGTATGTGACCATCCTGTGTCACAATATTCTATTAGTCTTCGGACTTATCATTTCTGACATCAGGATGATGTCATTGATCAGTGTTGACCAGTGATTGTGGTATATTGATCAGTTCTACATCTTATTCTGGATTCGACTTGAGTCTGGTACAGCTTATTGCTTGAGCTGAAGATACCTACATTGGTTTGACATTGAGATTATGTCTTGTGTCCAAGACATTTCTGGGCACTGAACATTGTGGAGTTCATTCTCTCCAAGTGATGAGAACACAGCTAGAAACTCTTGGAGAAGAGTTTAAGCTAGCTGGAAATATCTGATGGAGAGAACCTACTATACTTTGAGGCTTGGACCTTGAGATGCATTGGCATTGTGAGGACAATGGCCATATTTGGGCATCTTATTTGTCTGAGAGTTTTGTGATGAGATGTTTCGGTATTGTGAGGACAATACCTACATCATCGTCATCGTGACCTATGGATCATACACTTGATCTCATGGTGTGCATTTTATCGTTCCTGAGAAGACTTTGGTTATCTCTATGAGGACGACATTGTTTTGAGAAGACTTTGGTCTACATTGTGGATTGGCTATTACAGTGGTCGAAAGACTTCAGCGATACAACTGTATTTGGCTGACCTACATTGACAATGTCGAATAGAACATTCTATTCTCCATTGAGATTTGAAGCTGTGAGATGCTATCTCTATGTGGAAGACTGATTTGGAGAAAGAACTTTGTGTTCTGACTATGTTTTGTATCCAGAAGAAGGTTGTACAGATACCTTGTGTGAATCACTTCGTTCTTGAGAAGTTAGTCAGCTTGTGACTAATGAGATGGTTATTCACGTTTAGATGAGAACCAGTTTGCGTTGAGAACTTTTGGAAGTGTTTCGATGATTTTGAATTCATCTAGTGAAATTGAGTTTTGTAGACTTCTAGCAGCTGGAATAGTTTCAACAAACCTTTATTTGAAGAACTTGAGGTTTGTTAACTGGAAACCTGGAATCGAGTTTACCAGTTGAGACATCGGCTCGAAGGACTGGCGTCAGAAGTTCATTTAGTGAACAAGAGCTGCTGTGTCACATAACTTGACATAAGACAGACCGACACAGGGAACACGAACTCTTCTCTGTTTCTTTTGTTTTGTTTGTTTCTTTGTTTGTTGTGTTTGTGTTTCCCCGTGACTGATCATGTTGCGTCTGGAGCGAAAAGAAGGAGCTTGACGTCAGCATGTGGGAGTCGAGGGTGAAACAATCCTTTTGACACGGTATTGCTTTAGTTTAATTAGGTTAGGGACTTACGCGCTGCGCTTGTGTTTGGTGTGCGTGGTTGACGTACGCGTCCGCCCGCGTAGTTCTGTAGGAATTTTGGATGAAGCGTTTGATCTGACCGCAGATCTGTGCACGACGCTTTTTCTACATAAGTCTGCCTACATGGTTCGTCAGTTAGGATTTAGTGATTCTGCAGCCTGCCTATTCTATGGGTGAGTAGCGTTACGGATTTGATGCACTGCATTCGTCCACTTTGCAACGCACTGCAGGTCTTTCAGGGACGATGACATCCTAAAATGTCTTGAACAGTTCTGTGGTTGGCACGTTTAGCGAACCTGCAACAACGAAAGCAACGCTGCCGGAGGTAAAGTGATATGGCGAAACTGTTGGTTACAGTCATGTCAATTTTCGGCTCTCTTTTGCTGTCCGAGTGTAGATTCATCGCCTCGTTTGGCTTCATGCTATTGCATGCTTTTCAGTTTTGCGAGCGTTGCCTACTGCTGAGGAGTAACTGACGGAGCTCAATCACTTTGCAGGTTTACATTTCTCCCCTATGAAACTAGGGGCTCTGCACTACATTTGCTATGGCAGTATGGAAGTTTTTCACAGGCCTTCTGTGCGCCACCACCGTCTGCCCCCCCCTGCTGGGGGGTACCTGGCACAGTGACCACCACGACATTCTTGCTCACGGTAAATATTGTGTAACGACTATGTCCATGGAGGCCTTCCGGATGAAGCAGGTTTGTTGGCATTCTCCATGTCACTGTTTTCTGATGTTGGCCCTCTTGAGGCCATCGCGGAGAACAAGACAGAACAGAAGTCGGCAGCAAAGCGCCGCCAGCGGTTGCTAAAAGCACCCCTAAAGCCGCCAAGCGACTATGCGCGTTTTCCACAGCGCGGAGCGTATAGTTGATGAACTTGGCCTACTATACCCTGAAAACCGTGGAAATTTGCGGAAAAACATGGCCAGCGTATAGCGTATAGTTGGTTCAATTCGATAAAAAAAACCATACTAAAAAAAAAATTCTTAGAATGTGAGCTGACCGGCCAAAATGGATCTCACGCCACAGTGCGGAGCGTTTAGTAGGGTACTAAACCGTCTGGCCGGCAACACCAAAATTGTGTTCTCGCCACAGCGCGGTGGGTTTAGTTGGGCTCTTTGTTTGCACGATTATTTTAGAGATTCAATTTCTTGCGTGACGGGCGCAGCACTTGAGAACCCCGTACGGCCATCTTAAAGGTTGAAGCACGGCTGGATACTTTTATTTGACGCCTCCACATGGAGCAGTGGAAAGGCGGAAGCCGATGGTGCCAAGCACACACTGCCCTGTGGGTAGATCTCCTTCATTGGGGCCCAGATGAAAGATGTCCCTCATTTGCAGAGGAACCCAACAAAGCTATCTTTCGTTGCTTGCCCCGTCCATGGAACAAAGCTGAAAAAATTGCAGTAGTGAACTCTTTCTCATCAATGTGGTTGGAAATCAACAGCGCTCTTGCAGCAGAAGGACAGCGCCCATCACAGTGGCAAGCCCAACCTGAAGCCTCCACCAAGACGAAAGATAAACGCGATCTTTGACTCTCAGCTATGATTGCTGTAGCTTCCCTTTTTTCTTCACTGGAAGATTGGACTATCTACACACACCGAGAGCCGGTGTGACGCTAGGAGATTTATAGATGCTTCAAAAGCGGCTTGTGGTGTTCAGATTTACAGTTCCTGTGGAGAATCCCGCCTCCTGCAAAGGGGAACCGTCGATGTTTGCGCTTCCAGACTCCAGACTTGCAGTTGCAAATCCAGGATGAGGATTTGACGTATGTTTAAATCCCCGCGCCCCATCTTCAATGTTGGACGGAAGCTTAAATGTTGCAGTTTCACCTTTTGAACTGATAGCCATCAAAAAGAAATTTTTGCCTCAGGTCACATCCTCAAAGTGGAATTCACTTCTTAGTTGCAATAGCATCAACACACCCTCAACATTGACAATGGGGTCGCAGGGGTTCAGTTTGTGGTTGGCCCTTGTGGGGGCCATGCAAGGAAAGATTCGAATCCCTGCTGGTCCACTCGGGAGTCTCAAGTGCGACCCGCCGAAAGGCAACGGGCGCCGACCACAAAAAATATGCTGCTCGCGGGCGCCCCAGGCAGTCCTACAGGGAGCATCATTGGATTGCTCCAGTGAGACTCACTGCAGTGCAGCCTGGTCCAGACCATGTTTCACCTCCCTGGTTCACCTTTCTCTCATTTCTCACCACTCTCGTTGCGACCCGGCGTTGTCGGTGTTTGCTTCGAAGTGCATGGGTGAATATCATGCCGGTACGGCTGCTCTTTGTGATCTCGGGGATCCTGGCTGGGGGATCCCTGGTTTCCGCATTGAGCTTTTGTTGCTTCTATCACCCGATGTGGCCCATTGGTTTGTTTTTTGTTTGGTTCTGTGTTGTGTTTTATTTTGGGCCATTCTTTGGATGACACATAAGATGTCATCATGCATGGAATTCCCACTGCTGGTTGCAATCCTTTCTCTGTCTTTTTTGGCTGGTTTTTGGTTTGGTTGTTTGTTTTTGGTTTGTTTGTTCTTTTTTGGTTTGTTTTGCCTCTGAGGGGATTGCTCACTGGACTTTGTATTGGTCCACTACCAGCTCTTTTGAGGCTGCCGACCAATTTGACGGCCTTGCAAGCAAATTACAATTCAGCTTTTCTGCTGCGGTTGAACGTTTGTAACGACCTGGCGAAAGCCATGAAGGCGTTGGACGGAAAAAAGCAGTGCAGCCTGGTCCATGGCTTCGGCCGGCTACCTACCGCCCCTCTCGGATAGACATACCCAACCACCCAGAGCCACCGGACAAAGGACACCCAGTAAAGATTCAGAAAAGACAAACAAATTCAAGTACAAAAACCCTAGATAAAACTCCCGGAGGAGGGCAGAGCACAGGAAGAGGGGCAAAAGAACGGGCCCTGGGGGGCGCCAAAAGAGTTCCGTCCTTAGTCACCTTAGTGATAACAAAAACAACTGTTTCCTTGCCACTCAAACAGTAACCAAAGTCAACGAAATGACCCTAAACAGAAACAAAAACACTCACGCACCCATCTAAGCTCCAGACGTCATGCACCTAAGTGAGGGCAGGGGAGATGGCCAGAAGAAGCGGAGGGCACCAACAAGCAACAAACCACGACACAACCACAACAGGAGCGAGAGGGGGGTGCCGGGAAGGCAGAGGAGGACAGGAGCGGAGTAGGCCGCACTTACTGCTAAAGAATAGCAATAGTGAAGCTTAGCGGTGTCCAATGGGGGACCTGGATCATCAAAGATGAATACCTCAGCATGGTAATACTGAGCACCCCAACAACACATGCATCATGGTGTAGAGGGAAAACAACCCCACACAGGGCCAAAGGCCTTTGCTGCCATGAGACAACATGAAGTAAGGACGACAGAGCACAACCACACTCCCAG
Source organism: Cladocopium goreaui (assembly GCA_947184155.2). NCBI lineage: Eukaryota > Dinophyceae > Suessiales > Symbiodiniaceae > Cladocopium > Cladocopium goreaui. The sequence goes on from CAMXCT020004401.1 coordinate 39,587, forward strand.
CAATAAAGCAGGGCAACCAGGCCGTCACAAAAAGCAACCAGATACCCAGAGGGAGGGACCAGCGTGAAAACTGGGCCAGGGCGCCACACGGGACCAACCGCAGGGGGAAGGGAAGCAACAATCGGCAGGGAGGGGAGCCGACAACAGCCAAACAAACAAGACAGACACAGAGGGGCCCAAACACCCACAGAAAGGAGCACGGCAACCACAGAGAGCCACCAGCAGTCGCGCAGGCAGAAACACCGACACAACAAAACCACAAACACAGAGAGGCCAAGCCCGAAGAGAAACAAAACGAGACCAGGGACAAAGGACGGCAGCGAGAGTACGGCCCGAATCAAAGCCGCACCAGAAAAACAACCAAAACATGATGGGGGGGCCACAAGGGGACAGAACCCCAAATCAGCCCGCAAAAAGGCCCCCACAAAACCGCAGCAAGTGGGAGCAAATCATACTGTGGCGCCCAAAGGACGAGGGCACAGGGGGCAACAAAATTGAACCAAAAGCGAGGGGAGAGGAGGAGGAAGAGGACGTCTGACTCCGTGTAGTATATTCAAGGTAGTGTTGTTTATCTGCTCGGAGAGTGTCATTCCAGCTGTTCCCAATCGCGAAGGATACAGGGTTAGCCCTCTCTGCCCCTGCTGCAAGGAGCCGTAGCTCGTTACATTTGGCCTGAAAGGCAACCCTGTCAGTTGCTGGTGCTCTCCTACGTAGTCTCCTATCAGGGAAGACCCGTTCTTGTACGTGTTGCCTAAGGATCGTTTCTGGCACATAATGGGCTGGTCGCTGGAAGAGCACTCTACTCGCCAACTTCGCGCTGTTGACTTCCCAGTGAGTAAACATATGACGATGTTGTATTTGCTGCTTGAGCTGTGCAGCGTAATTACTGATGGAAGCTTTTGGTCATGTGCCACAATCGAAGGAGGCTATAATTTGACGGCCAATCGAGTGGGCACAGGGTGGCTGTCTGCTTCCATTTTGCTGGAGTGAGTCCTGTTGGGGATGGTACAATGACTTCCAAGTTGGCTCTTGTGGGTCCAGTGGGTTGCAGACCCATCATGATGTAAGGTTCCACCACACCCATTGTGTAACCACGGATGAGTTCCGTAAAACAATTGGCTGCTTGGAATTCTTCATCCAGCGCCAAGCTCAGTCCAGGGACATTCTTGTCGGTAAACTTGACTGCCTGTAGCACTTGGTCAACCGCATCCCTTTGCAGTCCTTCAAACACTCGATGGGGGCAAACAATGGCAACTTCTTGCGGGACTTGTATGGAGCCACCTTCTTCCCCTATGAAGCACGGTGCAATCTTGCTAGCCCAGCTAGCCGGAAACCACGCGAGGAGGGCCGAGACCCCGCTGACAAGGTCTACACCATTGTTGCGCCGACAGTGAGGTCGGTTGGTGACCACAACTTTCACAGGGCCACTAGGGGCACGTTCTCGGTTCACGTCTGCACTCTCCTTGGCTGCTCCAATTAGCTCGGAGAGAATTGGACGAAACCAATACGTGGCATACAGAAGGCATTCAGTCTCTGGGGTTGCCAGGGACTCTGCTCGTCGAGTGAGCGAGCAGATGTACTGCGCAAGCTTTTCTGCAAGCCGGAGCGTGAAGTTGCGGGCTGCATGTGTAAATACTTCTTCTACTGTATCGATTGCATCCCTCAGCCACAGTTCGGCCGCAATAGACATGAAGAGGCGGGCAAACTTGTCCTGTATGGACGTTAAAGAGATGGTAAGTTTAGCCTGCAGCCAGAGGTGTGGGAGAGCACCTAGGTTGTCAGGTTGGAAGAAGACGTTGGCTTGAGGTTGAGAACTTTTCATCATGGTGGCCAGCTTGTCAGCAGCACCTTCGATTTCCATTTCCGTGGGATCATCAAGCGCGTCTGGGATTGGCGGGCACCATGGCTCTTCAGGAGGCAGATCCGCCTCTTCAGCTTCCTCCCCCACCTCAGATTCACCATCAGTGGTAGCTCGCTCTTCGTCCGACGAGGGATCCTCGACAGCCTCGCCCGCCCCTTCAGGGCCTGCTAGAGGGCTCGCTCTCAGGTGGATTTGCAATGCAGGAGCCTGCAGCAGCAGTGGTTGCAGCCGGTGAGCATCAAAATAATGGATACCCGGTATGAGCAATATCCTCCGGTCTTTGGTGGCCTGATGGAAGTATATTTTGCTGCCCCGGAGCCGGTGGACAAGAACCGGAGATCCATTGTGGGAAGCACAAAGCCACAGTGGAGAGCGATATCCGTCCCCTGCATAGCCATACAGGTACTCCCGATCAATGGAGCACGGGAAGAAGCCACTCGCCGTGAGTCGGTGGTCCCGACTTTGGGAGGCTAGTGCCGCAGTGACCTCCTGCGTAAGCCGCAGCTTCGACTTCTGCGCAATGACCAACCTATACCGTCTCAGGGAGCGCACTCCATTCAATGTCACGACCATGGCAATGGCCAGGGATGGTTTATCTTGCGAGGTAAACGGTGTGTTGAGTCCCCACTCTAGGACAGCTTCTGCGTCTGAGGGTTCTCGCGCAGGCTCATGATATTGGACTAGCCTGTTTTTGAGGGTGTGATAACCATAGTGATAGACCGCTAACGTCTGAGCCATCCCGATCATCCCAGCCATGTCAATGGGAGAGACAATGTACGTATGCCTGATTGCTCTTGTAAGCGCCACCGTGGCTCGTCCAAAACAGTCTTCCCTGTCTTCCAGAGAGGCCCCTCGACGGCCCCCGCTGAGGAAACCACACCCCGTTTGGACAACAACTGCAATTCGTGCGGTGGCCCCTGCCGCTGACGAGGTTGTGGCTATTCTGAGCCCTCCAAACCATGCTGCTTGAAAACCATGTTGCAGGAGCTGGTTGTGCACAGCTGTGCGGTTGCACATCACCAAAAGCTGCGCTGTCGCTCCTTGGCTAAGGTCCCGATAGTACCTCTGAAGGTAGTTAAGGAAGACTACGACGTCTTCAATGGCTGCCATAAGATCTTTGGGAACCTCCCACATCCTCTGTGCTCGACAGTGTGATCATGAGGTACAAAGTGCCCTATCTGGATGGGGTCCTGGTCATGCAGTACTAGTTCTGGGTACCTAACTGCGACAATAGCTTTGTACGTCAGCAGAGACACTCGTGAACTGTTGGGCAGTATGATGCCCCATCGGTGCGGGCCGTCCAGACCGGCTGCTTCCACTGTGGTTGTACACTCCGGGATTCCAAACTCTTCGGGTGCAGTAGCGATCAGCAGGACTGCTAATATTGCAGAGATCAGGCAACTGGCAACATTGAGATGGCTGAGCGTCTCCCCACTGAAAAGGCGCGCCAGAGAGGCTGGCAGGCATTGTGTGGTCGTTGCGGTAGTCCAGACTCCTGTATGTGGTGCTTGGCCAACGTTGAGCAGACACGCAACATCAGAGTCAGGATCCTGGCTCGCATCCGGCCAGAGGAGGGCGAGAAGCTTGGTGAGCCGGGCGGGAGGAAGGTAGTCGCCCGGGCGATTCAGGGCGCGTAGTCCGAGGGGACGGTGAAGAAGCTTCTGCCTGTTTGCTGCCGCAGCTCTTCCTTTGGATAGGCCACCAGGTGTTTGTTTATGGTCTCCCACAAATACGATAAGTGCTGGCTGTTGGATGGCAGCAAGTGCAGCGATTTCGTGGTAGTTGCCGTACTGCTGGCTTTCATCCATAAAAGCTAGCTAGCCACGCCCTGGAAAGCCATGTACTGAATGATGAGTATTTCATAGCCATTTCCGCCGTAGCTGAGCCTCCAGTCGCAATCAGAATGCGCTTTTCCGCGATAACTCTGTTACGATCGCTGCATCGCACATCAATTCTTGTCGCATACGCTTCGCCCTTTCCTTCCTCGATACGACCCAACAATCGTCCAAAGGCTGATTGTGTTGGTGGGGAAAGGTCACTGATCTGGTCAGCAAGGGCTTTCGCAGCGACATTCTCCTTGGTGTAAACGATAGCATAGAAGTCATCTAGTTCGCAGCTGAGAGCGATTAGCAGGACTGCTAAGGAGCGAGTTTTGCCAGCGCCAAAGACTCCGGCTATGCATAGGTCAGAGCGGCCAGTGAGGATCGCCAGGAGCAATGCTACTGCCACGGTGAGGACATGTCCATCGCCATGCCCCGCCAGAGCAAGCAGGCTGTCCCGCATATACCCGTCATGTGCTCCCGGCAGAGTAACCCCAATGGGTGTTAGGAAGCGGCGCAGCACTCGGACCAAAGCATCAGTCAGCTTTGTCCTGCGTTCACTTGTCATTCTGCGCACAGGAATATTGGGCTGGAGGATACCCATCGTCAATGGGAGCTGCGCCGGGTTGGCCTGCGCAAACACGAGCAGTTCACATCGACTTCGAGTGTCCCCAAGGAATGCCAGTTCTTCCAGTAGTATAGAAAAAGTTGCGTGGAACACGATTGGCTGCGGCCAATCTCGTGCAGGGTCAAAGTATTCCACCCCAGCTGGCTGCTGCACCAGTAGTCGTCCACAGAGGCAAAGGCGACAGGCCTGGAAACTACGACTAGCTCGAGTGACTTCGGGGCAATGCGTCGATACGCACGATAGTCAGCGGCTCGACTGGTGCCCTGCATCACTTTTTCTTGGACTAGGAAAATGGCACAGCGGCGCAGGCCATCAGGGAACTGGAAGCACCCAAACAGTGCCCTACCTGCCATCACATTGGATTCCATGCTCGAAATGACAAAAAAATGACAAAAAAGACAAAAAATGACAACACAAATCCAAAATGACGAACCCAAATGCAAAAAAAATGCAACAAAGATGCAAAAAAAATGACAAAATTGACAAAATAATTATTTTGGATTTTCCAATGTTTGCAGGCCCAAAATTTTCCTAAGGTTATGGGAGTGCAATCAATTCTTCAAATGTTGCATTGCCGGATGTTTGGGGAACATATTTTTTGCAGATGACCAAATGCTTGGAAAACATTTTTTTTGAACAGCGCCAGGGAAACAAAGACACAGGAATGCTATCTATGGGAATTCGACCACCACATGTTTTCTGTTGGGGGACCATTTGCCTGAGTGCCTTTGCGGAGTGCCAAAAATGTAAAACCGGAATGGGAAGGCAGCACCAAAACCAATATTTTTGCGTTTCTGATAGGGTTTGAATGATTAATTATATTAAACAGATCGTTTGATAATTGTATCCGTGACGGAATTTTCGCGATTGTTGGGGGCCATTTCAATGCATCACGACGATGTTGATCATGTTGGAATTTCTGGGTTGGGGCCAAGGAATGAACATGGACATATGTCTACAAGGTGGGTCTTGCAACAAACCTTGCAAGTTGCTAATCAGGTGGGTTTTGTGGCAGTCCGTGCAGCTAGTGGATTTGTGTGAGGAGAACGGGTGGTTAGATTATATCTTTGTCAGATATGCGTTTCCTTTGCCTTAATGCCTGGAATGATTTTGCAAGTGAGGTTGGTTTGGATCATCGTCGCCTGCATCCAATTTGCAGATGAGTACGGTAGCGTGAAACCAGATCGGCAGAAACGGAAAAGTAATCTGAAACATTGGCGACTTTTCCCAGATAACAATCACAAGGCAAACGGGTGCCAACAATTTTTGAAGAATTTGGTGACCAAATAATTCGAGCATGTCGTTTAGTGATCTGGAAATGATCTGTGCACAGTTACCGGTTTACATGGGTACTGTTCGGCATGGGTAATGCGCGTCGGTTTTGTGCAAATTTAAGCCGCCTGGCCACTTTACAACTTTACGGTGACGTCGGCGACAAACCCGTGACCAACAACAAAGGAAAACTTTGACTTTCACAATTCGACAGATCCAACGGCAAGAGCTTCGACAATGGAAAACGGCAAAAATGTGGGAAATGTTGGGAAATGTTGGGCAACCCACGTCAGTGGCAGCATTGGCGCAATTTGGACTGAACAATATTTGGATACATTGTTTTGGAACAACCTAGTTCACATGAATTTGTTTGTTTTTTGAGAAATGTTTTCCACGGCACTTACATGCAACTTTTTGCCAATTTTTGCCCCAAACAAGTTAGACGAACCAATGTTCACCGTGGCGGAGCTCAACGGAACAATACGGAAATTTAAATGGAATGTATTTCTTTGTTTTTGATTTGTGGTTTTGGCCTTTGGTTTTTGTTTTTGCCTTCGATTTCTCGATGATTTCCATGGTTTTTCCTAAGTGTGCATCGTTTTCTCGATGGTTTTTATCAATTTGTCAACGGTTTTCATCGATTTTTCATGTTGTGCATCGATTTCCCATAGTTTTCATATTTCAACATTGTTCATCGATTTTGTCATGTTTGGCATCGATTTTTCCATGAATTTCATCAGTTTGTCGATGGTTTCCATCGATTTCCTCATGTGTTTCATCGACGTTCTCATGATTTTCACCAATTTCTTTCTGGTTTTCATTTTTGTTCGGAATTTGTCATCGGTTCTCTGCTTTCCGGGAAAAATCACAGAAGAGAAACAACAAAAAAACAGAGAAAAAACAAATCAAAAAAAAATGCAAGCGCGCGAAAAAGTAGAGAGGACCGAAAGGTACGCTCGCTAAAGCGGTTGGTGCGGAGCCTTCGAGATGAAAAATTGCACGCCGTTGTGGCGCGAAACACATTGGGACACCAAAATGTAGAAAACACACCATGCTTGGACAACTTTTGGAAATTGAGATGTCGAAAAAGTGCATGCCGTTGTGGCGCGAAGCACATTTCCAAGTCAAAATGTAAAATATACACTAACGTTGGACCACTTTTGGGAGCTGAGGTGTCGCCGTTGTGGCGCGAAGCGCATGTCCAAGTCAAAATTTCTAAATACACCATGCGCCAAAAACTGACGGTCTTCGACCATTTTGGGACGTTCACATGTTGTTTGATGTGGCAGGTGCAGGGGATTTTGTAGACCGCCAGAAATGAACAAAACGTGGGAATTTTGCAAGCATTTTAAACACGGTGGCAGGCGTGGGACATTTGAAAACGATGTGGAAAGATGAATTTCGCGGGGCTGGCACGGTACAGGAGACATGCTCATCAGAGATGCTGGGAGGTTTGGGCACTGATTTCTGGAGAGGGGTTGGGTTATATAGAGCATCCAATCCCCAGGGTTGCTAGTATGATTTTGCGTGACAGGTGCAGCACTTTGCATGACCTGGCATCACTTTGTCGTGGCAGGCGCACTTTGAACAGTTGGAGTGGGAAAATCGCAACACACTTTGGCACGAAACCGTCAACTCTGTACTCACTTTTCTATTTTTGAGGGAAATTTCGCAGAAATGTTTCGTTTTTGATGTTGCCACCTTGAAAAAGCGAAGGGGTCTCGCGGATTTTTTTTTGCTGTTGTCAAGGTGGAAAATGGTGGACGTCTCGCAGCCTTGCCGCCTTTTTGATGTTGTGAGGTTCGAAAATGGGAAAAATTTCGCAGAGAGTAGTTTCGTTTTCAAATGTGCAAGTAGACAAGTGGATGGATGGATGGATGGATAAATAAACAAACAATCAGCTACAACCGCAACTAGCTACCACCACAACTGCACCACATGACGGTACACCACACTGCCCTACACCACGACAACAACACAACATTACGCTGCAATGAAAATGTTGCAACTACAATACACTACCTTACCTTACACCACCGATTACACTACATTACGTGCCTCAACCTCAACCTGCAATGTTCATGTTCGCGAACTGAATGCACCCGTTGTCTTACCTATATGTACAATCAAATGTGACTTGTCAACACAACGATTTTTGAATCCCGAAAATTTGGAGGTCTTCCACGTCGAGCACGGCCAGAAGAATTCCAGTTCAAAAAGTGTGTGTTCCATTTACGAGCAGGGGTTTGCAACATAGTTTGCAATTACCAAATGTTGGCGCACACACATCGTTGCCCAGATACATATTCATGTTTCGCGAGCAAAAAGTACTCAGCGCGTCCATGCCAAGCGTGTAACAATTTTTCACCCAAGGTCCCAACTTATACTTGATTGTGGCCCAGCAGCACCTTTCAAAAGTTTTCGGAAATTTATATCATATCGTTGTAGGTCCTCATTATTGATTGACCTCGGCCCTGGCAGACGTGTGGGGGAGGACTTCTTGAGCGTTTGTTTCGTGCTGATCAAAGTTTCCGATCCCGTCTTTTTATTTAGAATGTGAACTTACATCTACCGAATTTTTTTTGACAGGGTGTGTTGACCAGCACCTAGGGTTGCATTACATAATCACGGTGTTTCTGATCACCTGGTGCGGCCATTGGGGAAGTTGTATTCGAACCAAACTGGGCAAATATTTGGACAATCGGATGGCAAGGACATGCTTAGTATTAGTATCCATGCAGGTGTACATCACCGTTGCGTTCTGAACCCACGTATTTGCTGCGCGGCACTTCAACAGGGCATGCGGCAATGGAGGAAACCAAAAACACTGGAACAAAAAGAAATCGATTCGAGGGCTGACATGCCGCATTTGTTGGGCTTGAATTTTTGCTGATGACATACTTCTGTTTGCGAATGTGCGAAAAATGTTTCAATCCATCGAAGGCTTTGTAATTTCCACGCAATTGTGACTCTTTTGCCCTTAAGCGAGTGCAGTTGCGGGCTATCCTCGATGATGCAGTACTAGGAATACTACCTAGGCAAACCTAAAAGTAATTAATATTATATCCATATACAAGCATGATGAAAACAATGGAGAAGACGCTACAAATTTTTGCCCGGTTTTTATCCCCTTTTCCACGCGGCGTAAAATCATGTACAGTAGCTGAATGTTTTGCACGGCGACGTCACCGAAACAATTGGGCGAAAATCCGTGGTGGGAATCGCGCGTCTAATTCCGTTCCCGTGGAAGGGCGCTGGAAAACAAACCATGCTCGGAAAAAACCGGCAACATTTGACACAACTTGTCAGGCAAACGTTTATATTTCCCTCTGCTGTGATTTCGTTTTTATATGCGAGATGCATCCCGCAACTTTGCAATTTTCGAAAGGTCCCGTGACCACCCTGTAGCAGCACGGAATACTGATGTTTCCAATGTGGGCATATCTTCCAACATTTTTTCAAATTCATTGCGGAACCGCGCGAAATAAGAAAAATTGTTTGCGCGAAATAAGAAAAATTGTTTGTTCGCAGGTGCTGGCACAAAGGTTTTTTTTTTTTTATTTTTATTTTTTTTTGGCATCAAAACACGTATTGAAAAAATGTTATCATAACAGAAACAAAAATAGTCCCGCTTGAATCACTTGAATGTGTGGGAAACTGGACATCGGAGTAATTGCTTGAAGGTGCCACGGTTTTCCATTGTCCCAAGAAATATCGGGTCCCAGCTTCCAACACACAGCATACACAAACATGATGCTGGAACCTACACAGGAAAAGTGCTCATGGATTTCAATCCTCTTATGGTGTACCTGAAGAGAATAAGGGGCAGGACCCCTTTCAAAAAAAAAAATTAAACAAATCTGCATTTTATTTTGTGGGTGCATCTCATTTTTTGAGGGGCCCAACCCATCAAGTTAACTGACGGAAATAGCGTGATAGCAGAGATGCACAGCTGTGAACGGTTTGATCATTCTGTGAAACGTTCCAGAGATTTCAAGATTTGGAACCACCTGGACAATAAGGAAACATATGAAACTGAAACAACTGTTGTTGTCGATCCAATTTGATTCTAGCAGGAGTGCGTGCTGGGAAAAACAAATATGAAACACAATGACAAATAAAAATAAAATGATCGTGAGTAAGAACGATAATCCTATGTAATCTGAATGTAAAACACAATGCCAGAGATGAATTAAATTCTGACATTGTAATGATTATGCATATCATATTGTATAAATGTCTGTCAACGCGCTATAAGGAAAAATAAAAATCAATATAAAAAAATGCCGGGGCCTGACGTCCAACGGTTGCCACATGGAGGCCGCCTGACGTCATATTCTTTTCGATCCTGTCCATTGTATTTTGCTTGCCCTCTTATTTTATTGGCATTTTGTCCTTAGACCCTTGCATTTCATTATATTTTTTTAGGGGTTCCACCTCCGCCCTTGGGCACCACACGGGGATGATTTCATTTTAAAAGAGGCGGCACCATTGGCCACCGTTTTTAAGAGGCTAAAACAATTTTTCACAATAATGTTTAGCAACCTCTAATTTGCGGAAAAACGCCACACAGATTGGTCAGCAGTTCGCTGTGCCGGAAAGAAATATTTGAAAAGTGAAGGGTCAACTCGTTGTTTTTGCAAGGGAAGCAGGGTATCCAGTCGAGGCAAGCACTTCATGAACACAGGTTTGCTGCAAAAGAAGGCCGAACATCCTTTGTCGCCGCATCCATTACAATGGAAAATAAGTGTCACTGCCATCCCCGTTCGAATTTCAACTACAGAATGGGAGGCCTTGTGCCCCGTTTCAAGGGCATTTCTGGGCTTAAGTTAAGATGAAAAAATGGGGATGGGCCAGGCATTTTGTACCCACAGGTTGGGAATTGCATTTTATAAGTTTTCAACGTTTCGGTAGTTGAAAGACCTTTAAAAATCGAAAGTCATTTTGTAGCAAAAAAAATTGCCCATCGGAAGACAACATGTAAAAACCCAATCTCATTTTGTAGCAAGGGAAATTGCCCTTCGGAAGTGTTCCCTTCAAGTAACCTGATGATAAAAACATATAAAACCCAATCTTCATTTTGTAGTGGTGGAGTGTCCCCTTCAAGTAACTTGATGATAAAAACAAATTTTCTTTTTGTAGTGGTGGAATTTCCCCTTCAAGTAACCTCATTATAAAAACTAATCTTCATTTTGTAGCAGTATCATTTAGAGCTGCCATTAGCCTCTTTATTGGCTGGTTTCTGACGTCTCCCAGAGGTGGACGTAAGAGATGGGTCTTTTCTACGTAAGAGTTGACGTAAGAAGTCATGTAAATAATGGGCCTTTGAACAATCTTTGTATTGTATGTATGTGGCGTTGTATTGTCAGTTGATGTTACTCATAAGCCCATGTGAGTGGTGTGGCTCATGAAAATGGGTGACTGTGAGCCTAGTTATGGCTATGGCAAGGCGCACGTGGTCAGTGGCCACTGGTTTACCCCGTGACACACTGGGGGAGAACCTGACCTGTCCAACCCCTTCCAAGGACTGTTTTTTTGGCCTGGTTTCTTCCGTGGTTTCTTACGTGGTTTTTGGCTGTTTTTTCCTCCCCCCTGAACTGTTCAGAACGGTTCAGAACGGTTCAGAACGGAGAATGAACGGTTCAGGGGTATTCCCCCCTGAAAAAGGCATGAAAAACCTACGTAAGAACTCACGTAAGAACTCACGTAACAACCCATGTAAAGGTTTCTGAACGGTTCAGGGGTTCCCCCCGTACCATGTAAAAAACAGTCGGTGGCCAGTGGGTTCCAGAGTCCCTATGCTGGCGAGGACCAACCTGCCAGAAAAATTTGACGGGTTTCCTTTTGCAGGGTTTAGTTGATATGCTGGATCGGTTGGGCTCTAAATTGTGATTTATATTATAGACATGTTTCTGAATCATAAAGAATTTGTTATATCAAATTTTATTCACAAGATATGATCTGGGACTTTTGGGACTATTGATGGGTAAGTAGGCCTTGATGGGCTTCAATTATGGGTTTATTTTGGCTTGTTATGGGCCATGTCTTTCACATGATCTCTTACGTGGACTGCGACGTGGACTGCGGCATGGACCCTTACATGCCTGGAGGTGGGGGTATGCTGACCACAGACATAGAGGCCAGCAGATGGTCTAAAGCATCAGGTTGTCATTTTCCGTAACCCTTTGGAGGTTGAGAACCATCGTTTTATAATGGCTGAGGTTAGGAATTTTGAGACTTTGGTACCCAATAGATGAAATTCAAACCGGGATTTATAATATGGTCATCAAGGATAGAATAAATTCAGGAAATTCACCTTCTATATGAACTGTACGGTCGAAGTACCTCCAGAACAGAGCATATAGAAGATAATATGTAAAATGAACTCCAGGGAAGACTAACATCACCTTCCGGAACCCAGAACTGAGACAGCTCTTGCAACAACAAATTGAAATATTCTTGAATATCTTCTATTTGAATTGGATTTGAAAGTGGTCTACTTCTATATGGTTTGGACTTTTATGTGTTTGGAATTGGTGCTAATTGATATATCTGTATGTATGTATGTATGTATGTGTATGTATGTGTATGTATGTATGTATGTATGTATGTGTATATATATATGTATGTATGTATGTATGTATGTATGTATGTATGTATGTATGTATGTATGTATGTGTATATATATATATACATATGTACATTTTTTATTCAAGAGCACCCCCAACATCCGCCAACCCTTCTGTGACGGGTTTCTGGTATGTCATATAGCTTGCTGAAAAGCTCTCGCCAATCCTCGTCTCAAGGGTACTATCTCCACTGGGCATCAATATGCGGAGGTGAAAGAACCTTATTAATTTTACGGTCAAATAGAAGATATTCCAAGGATAATAAATTTGAGGACCTTTGCCCAAACAAAAACGTTGGTGCTTTGGACACAACGGGGCCTTGTTTTCCTGATGGTATTGGGATCTCGCAACTGTATAGTCAGTAGAAGGGCTATATGCAATTTTTTTTCGCATATAATATATGGCAAAACATGGTTTGTTCAAAGGGGAACCCCGGTTGGGAGTAGTCCACCAAGAAAAGAACATGTACTTGTTACCGATCAAATAGAAGATAATGCCCTTTTTTTTTGAATTGGGGATGTACATTGAAAAAAACAATGGAATTTTACCGATCAGATAGAAGATAATCAACCAATTATATGATTTCGACACCAGGGGACTGGCTCTCCTTATGGTATTGGGACGTAGAAGGGTGTATACATATAACATTAACAAATATCTATGTGCCATTTTAACCACATATAAAATATGGCAAGACATGGTTTGTTCAAAGGGGAACCCCGGGTGGGAGAAGAAAAAAACATGTACTTTTTCCGATCGAATAGAAGATAATGTCAAAATATTTTGAACTGGGTATGTACACTGATAAAACCATGCAATTTTACCGATCAGATAGAAGATAATGTCAACATATTTTGAATTGGGGATGTGCACTGAAAAAACAATGTACCGATCAGATAGAAGATAATCACCAATTATATTATTTCAACACCAGGGGACCTGGCTCTTCTTATGGTACTGGGACCTCAACTGTATACTCAGTAGAAAAGTGTATACATATAACATTAACAAATATCTATGTGCCATTTTAACCACATATAAGATATGGCAAGACATGGTTTGTTCAAAGGGGAACCCCGTTGGAGTAATCCACCAGAAAAAACGTATACTTTTACCGATCAAATAGAAGATAATGTCAAAATATTTTGAATTGGGGATGTGCACTGAAAAAAAAAATGGAATTTTACCGATCAGATAGAAGATATTCAACCAACTCTATGATTTCGACACCAGGGGACCTGGTTCTTCTTATGGTACTGGGACCTCAACTGTATACTCACTAGAAGGGTGTGCACATAGAACATTAACAAATATCTAAATGCCATTTTAACCACATATAAGATATGGCAAAACATGGTTTGTTCAACGGGGGTCCTCGGTTGGGGCAGCCCACCAGGAAAAAAAACATGTACTTTTACCGATCAAATAGAAGATAATGTCATTTTTTTGAATTGGGGATGTACACTGAAAAAAAGAATGTAATTGTACCGATCAGATAGCAGATAATCAACCAACTATATGATTTCAACACCAGGGGACCTGGTTCTTCTTATTGTATTGGGACCTTAACTGTATACTCACTAAAAGGGTGTGCACATACATAGAACATTAACAAATATCTATATGCCATTTTTCACCAGATATAAGATATGGCAAGACATGGTTTGTTCAAAGGGGAACCCCGGTTGGAGCAGTCCACCAGGAAAAAAACATGTACTTTTTACCGATCAAATAGAAGATAATGTCAAAATATTTTGAATTGGGGATGTACATCGAAAAAAACAATGGAATTTTACCGATCAGATAGAAGATAATCAACCAACTATATGATTTCGACACCAGGGGACCTGGTGCTTCTTATGGTATTGGGACCTCAACTGTATACTCACTAGAAGGGTGTGCACATAGAACATTAACAAATATCTAAATGCCATTTTAACCACATATAAAATATGGCAAGACATGGTTTGTTCAAAGGGGAACCCCGGTTGGGAGTAGTCCACCAGGAAAAAAAACATGTACTTTTACCGATCGAATAGAAGATAATGTCAAAATATTTTGAACTGGGTATGTACACTGATAAAACCATGCAATTTTACCGATCAGATAGAAGATAATCAATCAAATGTATTAATTCGACACTATGGAACCTGGTTCTTCTTGTGGTATTGGGACCTCAACTGTATACTCACTAGAAGGGTGTGCACATAGAACATTAACAAATATCTATATGCCATTTTAACCAGATATAAGATATGGCAAGACATGGTTTGTTCAAAGGGGTTCCTCGGTTGGGGTAGTCCACCAGAAAAACAAAACATGTACTTTTTACCGATCAAATAGAAGATAATGCCAACATATTTTGAATTGGGGATGTGCACTGAAAAAACAATGTAATTTTACCGATCAGATAGAAGATAATCACCAACTATATTATTTCAACACCAGGGGACCTGGCTCTTCTTATGGTATTGGGACCTCAACTGTATACTCAGTAGAAAAGTGTATACATATAACATTAACAAATATCTATGTGCCATTTTAACCACATATAAGATATGGCAAGACATGGTTTGTTCAAAGGGGAACCCCGTTGGAGTAATCCACCAGGAAAAAAACATGTACTTTTACCGATCAAATAGAAGATAAGAGCTTTCTCCTGTAAGGATAAACCCTTATTGCATCAAACGTTGAAACTGGAATGTCCAGTTGTCGCATCGTCAGATTCATGTTGTCCTGAAGTCGGGCTCAGCTCTTTTTATTTTCTCCGTAGCCATTTTGGCTCAAGTCGGGCTCAGCTCTTTTTATTTTCGTCCACATCTCCGTTTTCTGCACCGCCATGGAAGAGGTTCATAGTGCTCCACAGGGATTTTTGGAGACGAATGTCATCTATGTCCCGAAGGAGGCCGCGCTGCCGGACATTGCAGTCCACGGGCTCTTCACCTTCGTGGAGGACCAGACGTTGGCCGAAGTCCGTGAGTCGGTCGAATGGCACACCTGTGCCCCTGGCCGTCTGGAGGCCGTGTGCCTGTGGGTCCGGGATGAGACACCTCCTGTGTCCAAGCGCAAAGCCTCTCCTGGCGATGTGGACGATGAGCCCGACCATGGGGATGACACAGCAGCTTCAGTGGCACCTGCCACCCCTGTCCCATCGACAGGTGCTGCCACCGTTGGCGACGAAACCCTTCGCAAGGTGGACCACAAGCTGCTCTACATGCTGTTGGAGCTCCAGGGGCAGTTCGAACAAATGCAGCACGAGGACGCAGCTGGCGCAGCCTTTGGCCTGCTCAAAGAGCGATTGGGCCAACTCACCACTGACGACGTCAGGGCGATCAAGCGCCAGAAGGTGCTGCGAGCTGAAGCTCCTATTCGGACCTCCTGGGATTGAGCGTCCCCTTGCCTCCACAGAATGGGGGTTGGCGAGGCAAGGTCTTTGATGACTGAACTTTGACTGGTTGCAATCGTTGCTCGAGCCTTGCACTTTGCCTTGACAGTGGTTTTTGGAAGGATTGACAGGGCTCGGCATGGACAGCTTTTGTGATCAGTTAGGTATGCCGTTTAGCAATCATTGCTCGAGCCTTGCACTTTTTCAAGACAGTGGTTTTGGACAGCCGGGGCAATGGGGTTTTGCAATATCTGACCCAACCCTGGCCGTATGGTGGATGTGCAATCTTGCAGGTGTTTGGAGGATCGTGGCACAGCCCTTTAGACTTCCTGCTCATGGATTGCGACCATAAGTGTCGTTGCTTCGATGGCAAAGCCCACGTCTCACCTGTGTTTTTGGCAAAATGTGAGTAGCTGACCCGGTTGACCATTGCAGAGTGTCTGCAAGTGCAGGATGTCTGCATTGATGGCATGGCATGTCACATGTCGATGTATTTCAACCTGGTTTGGCTTAAGTGATTTTCGGTGACGCGTTGACACCCTGGGGGCCATTGACTCAATCTCCCCTGCCAATTTGTTTTTGAAACTTACCCCATTTGCGAAATTGCATGGATGTGAACCTAGTTGTATGATGGAGCCCCCATGTTGATTGTCAACTGTCCCAGGCCCTGTCAAGTGATTGTGACGTCCATTCACGTGGAGGCATGGGCCTTGGAACAGGTGACTAGCGCCGAATTGTTGCGATGTGGCACATGTTTTGTCGGGATGTCCATGACATGTCACCCAGTTTGCCCGGATGTCGGTGCAGGTGGTGAGCATTACGGCGTGCCACCCTCAACTGAATCTTGTGCAGATTGTCATGCAACCACGCCTTGATTGATGTGCTCATGTATCACAATGTTCAAGGTTGGACGTGACCCGGTGGCGTCATGATCTCAGAATAGAGTGGGGATGTCCCTCCCTATTTTTCTTTTGCATGTCCTTGCTGAGATGTCCAGCACAAGAAAACATGCTCATCCGAATGTTGGCACAGGTGGTTGGAGCTCATTTTGCACCGGCCTCATTTGGTGTTTTGTATTTTCCACCCTGTCCATGTTTCTCACATTTGATGTCAGCACACCCGGCATCGCTTCAGGTGGGATCAGACCCGGTGGTGCCGTGTGCTCAGGGCAGATTGAGGGTGTCTCAATTGCTCTGCTGATTCAGTTATCTTTTGGGCTGATTGATAGTGTTGCTTCGTTCAGGCCTGGACTCGTTGTGAGGCAGGAGGTCCTGACCAGGCGAGAATGTAGGGATGTCCTACATGCATGCAATGTGCATTGAGGGCAGCCTGCCGGCTTCACTGGCAGGAGCTGAAGACGTGGTTGCTCGGCAGAGGCACTGTGCCGAGGACCGAGCGGTGACTCCCAGCTGCAGGCTGGAATGCTGAGCACCACAAGTGCACAGGGATGTCTGGATGCTTCAAGTTTCCTTGATTCATGAGATATCTTTTGATTGGGCATCTTTCAATCGGACAGGTTACCCCCATGGAAGCACATGCTTCGCTCCAAACGGGCCATCCTGAAGCAGTTCAACCCTTGTCTGAACGTGAGAGGGTGCTATTGCATGCAATGTTGGAAGAATGTCATCATAGTTGTGCGTCGGCTCCTGACATATCCATGCCCTGGGAATTGCCAGCATTGTCAATGGTTTTTGGAGAGCCGAATAGACCAATCATTCCTCCGATCAGACCCGTATTGGGGTATGTGGAGCCACCCAGTGGTGATGTTAGAACGGAAGGTGTTGTGATTGTGCAGCCGAAAGCCACTGCCTTCGAACATGCAATCAGCTTCAATTCCAAGAGGACTTGTCATCTCCCAGAATCAGAGCAGCTCCTTCTTCTGATTCAGAAATGGGAGGCAGTGGTCTCCATCGAACCTAGGGCGTTCGACCTTGGGGTCAATGTTGTGGACCTAACCTATGAAGAGCGGTTGTCGGTGGTCAGGGATGTCCTTGGAGGAAAAGCCATTGCAACCATCCGGCAACGACTTGGACAGTTGGGCCAGTACATCAAGTGGGCAACAGAAGAGGCTCGACGCCCTCCGTTTCCGGTGACGTCGGAGCTCGTCAAAAACTATGTGAGACATTTGAGAAACCATGATGCCACTTTCTCGAAGTACACAGGTTTCCTGGAGACACTCAAGTTTTCAAAATACGTTGTGGGTCTCGAATGTGATCTGGAGGCTTTCAAATCGGCCTGGGTGTCAGGCATCATGCGAGCAGCAGGACAGAACAGGCCATTACGCAGACAATCCACGGTGCTGACAGTGGATGCTCTCCTGTTCCTTGAAGCTTTGCTTGAGGACTCTCAGGTTGCCGGAGTCGACCGGTACGCAGTTGGAGTCGTGTTGTTTGCGACATACTCCCGGGCCAGATTTGGAGACCTCAAGAGCATCGCCTCCATCCTCATTGACGAGGTGCCTCCGAACAAGGAGGAGAGCATTGGCTTCCTGGAGATGCACTCAGCGTCCCACAAGATGCGGGCTACGGGCAACCGCCTAGGTTCCCATCTGCCCTTGGTGGCCCCTCTGAAGGGTTTGGGACCGACATCGTGGGGAAAGACCTTCATCAAGATTGGCAAGGAGGTCGGTCTGGACACGGGCAAGTGGGATCCTTATTGTCCACTATTGCCTGCACCTGACCAGATGGGAGCATGGACCGGCAGACCGACCACATCAGGCGAAATCAACAGATGGATAAAGCAGATCTTACTGCCCTGTGAGTTTGACGCATCTGGCTTCACCCCTCATGGCTGCAAGGCTACAACACTGGCCATGTTGTCGAAGTATGGCGTGGAGGCTGAAGTTAGACTTGCATTGGGCCATCACCAGATCCGCAAGGGGGCGGCTGAGGTGTATGCAAGGGACACCCAGTCTGCCCCCTTGAGGGTATTGGAGTCAATGTTCCGTGACATCAGACGGGGTCACTTCCAACCAGACCAATCTCGGTCGGGCATGTTTCGCAGGGAAGAACATGAAGTGAATCCTGCGCCAGCACAGGACCCTGGCCTGGTGACGGATGTGCCCTTGCCGGCACCTGAAGGGGAGTACTCTCCTGGATCACTCGCTGAGAGCTGGAACCTCGAGACACCTGGGATCCCAGCAGTTCTTGCAGCCATGGAGCCATCAGAGGCAGTGGATACAATCTCTTGCAACTCAGATGATAGCAGCTCTTCGAGCGACTCCGAGGCTGACAGCTGTGCAACAGAGACGCTGGAGGAACAGGCAAAGGACATGCCAGAAGCCCATGCGTCTGCCCAGAAAAGCATACCGAAGATGTATCAGCACAAGAAATCAAAGGTGGTGCACTACGCATCCTGGTCTGGCACGGCCTTCACATGTGGGCGACAGTTGACCCAGGAGTATCGGCAGTGCTCTGAAAGACTTGTGGTGGAGTCCATGAGATGTCAGAATTGCCAAAGGCGAGTCGACAGCCGAACTCGCGACCATGACCTTGAGAACATGGAAGCCGTGGTCAAGCGCTCGAGGCGTCAGTAGGAGAACTTTCTCCTGTAAGGATAAACCTTATTGCATCAAACATTGAGCGGAAAAAAAAAGTGCGCCAATACTTGTTGGTCTGGATCATGCGATGTGCATGCATGTCGATTGCAGAACATTCATGTCGTTTCTTGCAATCCGCCTGACCTGGCATGATGATATGTGCATCAATGCCACAGCCAAAAAAAAAACAAAAAAAAATGTTTTGATCCAGGTGCAATACTGATAGTGCATCATGACATGTCAATTTCAGTACAAGATTTTCTTCAACTATCTTAGCTCTTCGACATGGCAACAATCCTGGAATCTCCAGCGGCATTTGAAGCGAGAGCACTGGAGCATGGAATCACAACAGAACAGTTGGACAGACTCAAGGCGAAGGGCTTGACCAATCTGTCCAAATTAGCCTTCTCCATTTCGACACCAGGAACCAGTCCGGAAGATGAATCCCTGAAATCGTTGGTCCACGATGATCCAGATTTAGTCACAGTAGGGCAGCTGGCTTCAATCAGGAGGCTCATGTTTGATGCACAAACACTTTGTGCGGCACAGGTGAAACACATTCTGGCAGGGACAGAATCTACCAGAACATCAGAACTTGTCCCAGCAGAGCGAGCCCAGAGGATTGAAGCCCAGAGAGCCCGACTTGCAGGAATGGAGCTCACTGGGCCATTGGAATGCTCCCACCAATCATACTCCTACGTTGGAAAGATGGTAGAAGCAAACGTTCCACATTACCTGGAACCGCACCGGTTCACCACGAGAGCTTCTGAAGTTGCAAAGGAGAAGCCGGGCAAGGAGCTCATCCTGGATCAATCGAACCTGGTGGTCAAAGACGTGGAGCGAAAGGATCGATGCACCCTACAAGGGGACTTACAGGTGTTCCAAGCGCTCACTCGACGCTCATTGGCTTGCGATCTGATGGGGGTCTGCTCCTTCAAGAACATGGAGCGGTGGCACCGATTTCTCATGGATGCTACGCAGATTGCAGCGCCAGGGGGATACAAATCTCCGACCACCGAGCAGATCCTCCGTGCCGACAGAGCTGCATGGGTGAGGATGGCAGAGCTTGTGCCCAGTCTCAGACGGCAAGCGGATGGCACATTGCCGCTGGATGCAGCACTTGATGCACTGCGCACAGATCCCACCGTGGTCTTCCACATGATGCCTTTGCCAGCAGCCACCAGCAAGCCAGACAAGCCTGTGCCCCCGAAGCCACAGCCAGTCAAGAAGGATACGCCGAGCAACAAGGTGCCTGGTGGCGGCAAGGCCAAGGGAAAGGGCAGAGGCAAGACCAAGAGCAGCAAAGGACGCATGCCGGCTGAACTTGTTGGCCTTCACCAAAACATGAAGAATGGCAAGCGTCTGTGCTACAATTACAATCTTGACAAAGGATGCTCCTATGCGGAGGCAGGCAAAGAGTGCATGAAAGGGGCACACTTCTGCATGCGGTGCCTGGGCCAGCACCCTGCTCATGAGTGCCCAAACAAGCCGGTGGGTTGACTCCCCACTGGCGAGCAGCACATCGCGACCACAGACTGTGCTGCTCATCAACATCCCAGTGGTCAAGCAATGCAGCAAGAAATTTCTGCCAAGCTTCCTGTGGCGAATCGCGACAGACAGGCTGTAAGCACAGAACAGCATGACCAATCTGCAGGCCGAAGTGTCAAGCGGAAACAGACGTGTACAGATGATTTTTCTTCACAACTGGCCAGTCGCATCAAGGGCAAGCCCTTCTCTCAATTGCTGGTCATTGAAATTTTTTCCGGAACAGGTGGGTTCACTGCCGCTGTCCGCAAATTGGGCATGACACAATCTCTGGGTGTCGATGCACACGTCACGAAACAGGTGAAGGCACCCATCATCAGGATCAATCTGGCCGAAACAACAGGCCAATGCTTGCTTTGGAAGATACTTGACAATGACAATGTGGTAGCAATTCACATGGGACCTCCTTGTGGTACCTCCAGCAGGGCTCGCGAGATCAAGAAGGGTAAGCGGTATAATCCTCCGCCTCTTCGATCCAATGCCCATCCAGATGGGTTACCAACATTGTCAGGAGTTGCCCTTGACAGAGTTACCACAGCCAATTGCTTATATCTACTGTGCAGTGAAATCATGGCCTGGGCAACCCAACGGGGCATCATAGCCTCCATTGAGAACCCACTACGTAGCCATGCCTGGAACACATCACATATGCAGAAACATCTGGTGGGACTCCAACTTCATGAGGTCGTCTTCCACCACTGCATGTATGGAGCTACAAGGAGGAAGCGCACCAAACTCCTGTGCAATCACCGGTGCTTGTTGCCCTTGGCATTACAGTGTGACAACTCTCATGACCATGAAGGATGGGGCATCGCTCCGACAGGGCAATGGGCTACAGCTTCTGAGGTCGAGTACCCGCACCAACTTTGTCAAGCCTGGGCGCAATGCCTCAAGAGGTGCTTCCTGGAATATGGTGCTGTTGAACCAGCACTAGAGCTTGGCACAGATACAGATATTCCTTTGGTGCAAGCCAGCCGTGCAGCAACTGGCATCCAACCAAGGGGCAAGAAACTTAGACCCCTGATGCGGGAATATGCCAACCTCATCACAGTGCGGGGTCCTCAACAAGCCTTGTTGCAGTTACCCATCAAATGCAGTACAGATTTACATCTGCCCAAGCAGTGCTCCTTCACACCTTCAGTGCCCTTGATACCTGCACAAGCCAAACGGATCAGGCCTCCATACCAAATTGGGGACAAGGCGGAGTCCGATCAATGGGAAACAATCTATGGGGTCGCCTGGACGCATGAAGCCTTCATCAAAAGAGCAGCAGGCCGATCCCATCCTGGTCACTTTCTTGATGGAGTTCACCCGGTCCTCAAAAACATGTTTGAAGACGAAGCCCTGAGATCCACTGCTGACAGAGCCATCAAGCGATCAGAGCAGATGAGGAGGTGGATCAGCAGGGCCCAAGAATTAGATGCAATGGGGGTGGATGGCAAAGAAGACTCGCCAGCCCATGCTCGTGACAATCTTGCAAAGAAAAACCTACGGCTCTTCCATGAGATGATAGTTGCCTCGGGATCTCCAGATGTTGGACTTGCTTCGAACATTGCCTGTGGCTTTGATCTCATGGGCGACATCCCTGTGGGGTCCATTTATCCTGGAAAGGCCACCCATGCCACTCTGCTCCCTCAACAGGTGCGAGAGATGTCCAGCACTGCTCGTGCGGCCATTTGGGAGGCCACAAAGAGGGCTCCAGAGCCTATGGTTGCCGAGGAGGTGTACAAAATCACCATGGAGGAGCGTGACAGGGGTTGGTTACGTGGCCCCCTTTCAATGGACCAACTTCCACAAGATGCGGTGTTGTCAAGGAGGTTCGGTGTCAAGCAAACCTCAACCCTGGCCGATGGTAGCAGGATCACCAAGGTCCGACCGATTGATGATTTCTCTGAAAGTCTTGTGAACTCCACCAACTCCTGCAAGGAGGCGATACAGCCCATGGGTGTGGATGCCATACTTGCGGCCCTGGCGTTTCGAGATCAAGCCTGGGGCAGAGAGGAGTTGCGGGCCAAGACAATTGACTTGAGGAAGGCCTACAAAAACCTGCCACTTTCGGAGGAGGCAACAAGAGATGCATACTTGTGTGTTCTGTGTCCGACGGATGGGCAACCGAGAGCCTTCCAGACCCTTGTGTTGCCCTTTGGCGCCAGGGCGGCGGTCATGGGTTTCTGCCGGACCTCCTACGCCATCTGGAGGATTGGGGTGTCGATCTTCGCCCTGCACTGGACGGTCTTCTTCGATGACTATTACTTGGTTGCATCTTCACCTGAAATCAGGCATGTTGACATGGCACAGCAATTGCTGTTCAGACTCCTGGGCTGGGAGACCTCCTCGGAGAAAGAGGGTGACTTCCTGGCGATCTCTAAGATTTTGGGGGTACAGATTGACCTCAACGAGTCAAGGCTGGGTCGCTTTGCAGTCAGCAATGTTGAAGCAAGGGTCAAGGAGTTGGTGGCCAGCATCGATGCAATTTTGTCCAGGGGGACCTTGGCAGCAACTGAGATGAGGGCCCTGAGGGGCCGGCTGGTGTTTGCAGAGGCTCAGATATATGGGCGCCTAACAGGTCTCCACATGCAGCACCTTGGGCGTTGGGAACATGCCATGGGTGAGACAGCAGTCGATGTGGAACTAAGGGCCAGCTTGGAGTTCATTAGAGATCGGGTCATCTGCGGAGAGCCTAGGATGGTTGATGCCAGCCACGGCCGTGTCTTCCATCTGTACACTGATGCCTGCTACGAAGATCAATGTGGTGGTGTTGGTGGTGTCTTGATTGATGGGAGTGGAACCATGCTCTCGTACTTCTCGGCACAGATATCTCGGGATCAAGCCGCGAGGTTGAATCCCCTCAACAAGGACACAATCATCTTTGAGCTTGAAGCCCTGGCGGCCTGGCTGGGAGGACACATCCTACTTCCATCTGCAGCCATCCAGCCAAATGATAGAGTGGTAGTCTTCCTTGACAATGATGGTGTGCTTGGTCGTATAATCTCTGGCAAGAGTGGGCTTGGATTGGATGGTGCAATCATCAATGGAGTTCTTGAATGGGAATATTCGCTCAAAGCACTTGTCTGGTACGAACGAGTTCCTTCAGCTGCCAACATTGCAGATCCACCTTCTCGGGGTGAACTTGCTGGCTTCCGTAAAGAACTGAGGGTAGAACTGGACATTGACTGTGCCCTGAACGAACTCCTGGACTCGAGCCGTGATGCTTGAAATGTATACAATCCAATAGCAGCAAGCCCTTGTGACAATGTGTCATCAACAGTTGGCGATGTGTCGACTAATGAAATAGGGGAGGGCAGTCGACGACAACCCCGCTGTGTGTCAAAAAGAGCTGAGTTGTCAATCTGAAGATGTGCGAGTGTGATGCAATAAGAGCTTTCTCCTGTAAGGATAAACCCTTATTGCATCAAACGTTGAAACTGGAATGTCCAGTTGTCGCATCGTCAGATTCATGTTGTCCTGAAGTCGGGCTCAGCTCTTTTGATTTTCGTCCCACCCACCCTATACCCCTCAATTTTGTTCACTCCTGTCTCATTCTCGGCATACATGTCCCATGTGATCTTGGCAACATCAGGAAAGGTTAGCTCTATTTCGAAAGTTGACGAAGCACTCCTTTTTGTATTGTTTCTTGGTCGAAAAGGAGTGCGCATGTATCATGTGGCCAACACTGTGGTTGGCTTTGCAGTTGACCGTATCTAATGATATATGTCATACAATTTTATCCTTCAGACCACGTGTGTCCGACTCAATTTTCCCTGTGTGCCTGATCTCATGCCGCCGTCGCTGCAGCTGCTGTTGCGACCTGTGCTGCTCATCGAGGGCTGCGAAGCTCGCCTGCAGGCCAACCTCGACTGCCTGCAGACCATGGCCAATGAGCTTCCCACGAACTTCGATCAGCCTCGCCTTCATCTGAACCAGGCCATCCGATCTGTCAATTTGTGCCTTGATGAGCTCCGATTAGCCAAGCTAGTCGCCTTCATCCATTTTCTTCAACGTTTAAAAGTCTTCATCACCAAATACCGCAAAATGCCTGCGGTCGAAGACTCAGAAAGCTCGGAGCCATGATGGCCCCCTGATACAGAGAAGATTAGCATGGCCTTGACAGTTCCAAGTCATGACGGCCTCACGATACAGAGAAGATTAGCATGGTCCAGGCACACCTTTTGTGACATCTCCAATTCTTGTCAAATTTTGGTGCCAATTGAGCCTACCCTGCCGTACGGGCAGTCGACGACAACCCCGCTGTGTGTCAAAAAGAGCTGAGTTGTCAATCTGAAGAAGTGCGAGTGTGATGCAATAATGTCAAAATATTTTGGATTGGGGATGAACGCCGAAAAAAACAATGGAATTTTACCGATCAGATAGAAGATAATCAACCAACTATATGATTTCAACACCAGGGGGCCTGGTTCTTCTTATGGTATTAGGACCTCAACTGTATACTCACTAGAAGGGTGTGCACATAGAACATTAACAAATATCTATATGCCATTTTAACCACATATAAAATATGGCAAGACATGGTTTGTTCAAAGGGGAACCCCGGTTGGGAGTAGTCCGCCAAGAAAAAACATGTACTTTTTACCGATCAAATAGAAGCTAATGTCTTTTTTTTTACAATTGGGGATGTACACTGAAAAAACAATGGAATTTTACCGATCAGAGGATAATCAACCAAATATATGATTTCAACACCAGGGGACCTGGTTCTTCTTATGGTATTAGGACCTCAACTGTATACTCACTAGAAGGGTGTGCACGTAGAACATTAACACATATCTATATGCCATTTTAACCACATATAAAATATGGCAAGACATGGTTTGTTCAAAGGGGGTCCTCGGTTGGAGCAGCCCACCAGGAAAAAAACATGCACTTTTACCGATCAAATAGAAGCTAATGTCAATATATTTTGAATTGGGGATGTACACTGAAAAAAACAATGTAATTTTACCGATCACACAGAAGATAATCAACCAAAAATATGATTTCAACACCAGGGGACCTGGTTCTCTTTATGGTTTTGGGACCTTAACTGTATACTCACTAAAAGGGTGTGCACATAGAACATTAACAAATATCTATATGCCATTTTAACCACATATAAGATATGGCAAGACATGGTTTGTTCAAAGGGGAACCCCGGTTGGAGCAGTCCACCAGGAAAAAAACATGTACTTTTTACCGATCAAATAGAAGATAATGTCAAAATATT
Source organism: Cladocopium goreaui (assembly GCA_947184155.2). NCBI lineage: Eukaryota > Dinophyceae > Suessiales > Symbiodiniaceae > Cladocopium > Cladocopium goreaui. The sequence continues at coordinate 65,486 of CAMXCT020004401.1, forward strand.
TTGAATTGGGGATGTACACTGAAAAAACAATGTAATTTTACCGATCAGATAGAAGATAATCAACCAACTATATGATTTCAACACCAGGGGACCTGGTTCTTCTTATTGTATTGGGACCTTAACTGTATACTCACTAAAAGGGTGTGCACATAGAACATTAACAAATATCTATATGCCATTTTAACCACATATAAAATATGGCAAGACATGGTTTGTTCAAAGGGGAACCCCGGTTGGGAGTAGTCCACCAAGAAAAAACATGTACTTTTACCGATCAAAAAGAAGCTAATGTCAATATATTTTGAATTGGGGATGCACACTGAAAAAACAATGTAATTTTACCGATCAGATAGAAGATAATCAATCAAATGGATTAATTCGACACTATGGAACCTGGTTCTTGTTGTGGTATTGGGACCTCAACTGTATACTCACTAAAAGGGTGTGCACATAGAACATTAACAAATACCTATATGCCATTTTAAGCATATATATATAATATGGCAAGGCATGGTTTGTTCAAAGGGGGTCCTCGGCTGGAGCAGCCCACCAGGGAAAAACACATGTGCATTTACCGATCAAATAGAAGATAATGTCAAAAAAAATGAATTGGGGATGTACACTGAAAAAAACAATGAAATTTTACCGATCAGATAGACGATAATCAACCAAATATATTATTTCGACATTATAAGGCACATATGAACTAGTAGCAGCGCCAGCCCTTTTTAATCCTTAAGGTTTACCTGCATGCATCAGGCCTGTGGGAATAATGTTAACACGGCATTGCCCAAACGCAGATTCAGGGATTGGGGAAGAAATTCTTTGCAGCTTCAAGGGTTTACTGATCATATAGAAGATATTCTTGGTTTTTTTTGGGTATAAACATTTTGGTAAAATTAATTCTGGGAATATCTTCTATTTGATTGGACGATTGAACCATGAATGAGTCATGATGGAACACCATTATCTTCTATATGATCTGTTTTTTTCTTGGGATAACTTTTACATCGGCCCCAAAAAACACAAAAAATCTGAGGTTTTTTTTTTCGTTTTTTTTTCCAAGATGGTTCCAACAAGCATCGTTGCAAAAGTTCCCCCACAAATCCGGCCAATGTGGAACTACTTTGGCAACATACCGGCATTTGGGCACACATGCACTTCCCCGGAAGTAACCCAGAAAGTTTGGTCAAAATGGCAAGAAACACCGTAAATACCAATGAATTGTTGATGTTGAAAGGCAACTGCCATTTACAAACCATATAGAAAATAATACCCAAAAAATGTGGCTGGAAACCCCCAAAAACCTGCTTGGGACAACTTTTGCAACACACATTATCTTCTATGTGGTTGGTACTTTTTGGACCCCCAAAATGGCAACTTCTATATGAAATATTCGTGGAATATCTTCTATCCTTACGGTACGTACTATATTGCCGTTTTTGCTAGGTGGTCATCTAAAGTGTTGGATCATCAGGGCCGGAAAATGGACGAAATAGGAATCTAAATGTTGTTCTTGTGATTCTGTTTCGGCATGTGCATAAATGTCCATATTTTTGGAACTTGTTTTCGGGGCTTTGAACCCCTGCAAAGGTTTCTAAAACTAGAACCCTCGAACGTCGCCAAACCACAACTTACATCAATCCTTCCAAACTCCCTTTTGTGGCCGGCGTTGCGCAATAGACAGCCTTTCCCCAAACGGAATTTTCGTCATGGATGGCCAAACAATATGGAATCACAGTGCGATTGTGGTGCTGTTCGGCTCTTTTCGGCCCCATGTGTGCCCAAGAGCAGATGGGGAGTCGCCATCAACTGGCGTTCTTGGCCTTGTGTGCTGCGCCACTGCGGCCGCTCCTGTCATCGAATTTTGTTCACCAAGGCTGGAAAAGAAAGACTTTGAAACTTTCGTGTGGCGTGGTGTTTTGTCAATGCCTGTCATTGGATACTGATTTCATTTTCTGTTCTGCGGCACTGGAATGGAGTGAATAGATGGACCCCACCTTTGAACATGATTC
>CAMXCT020004401.1:70000-107500 GCA_947184155.2 Cladocopium goreaui
TGCTCCACCTCTGCTTTTCATCTGTCCATATTGTCGGAAGTTTGACTTCTAAACTTCCTTCGATGACTGTGATTGTTGATACCTATCTATGTTTATATATATATATATTTTTTTTTTTTGGTTTGGATACGTGGCCCAACGACCCACCAGGTTTGGCATTTTGGTTTTGGAGCGAACATCAACCCTTGGAAGCTCCGGACCAAGCGGAAAATTGAACCTTTGGACCAGGTGGCTGGAAGACTTGTGGGTTGGCGGCTGACGTTCAACCACAAAGGTGGCATGGGAAATATTGAGCCATTGAATTCGAGTACATTGACCAATGCTGGTCCTGATGAAGTGCATGGAATGTTGCTTTACATCACACCGAGGGATTTCAAAACATTGTGCAAAATTGAGTTTGAATATGGGACCACGGATGTGCAGGTCACAGCTTATGATGGCAGGCAGATTGTCGCGAAGGCATTTGTGACCCCGCCGAATTTCAAACTTGTGCAGAGTCTTCCTCCTCCCGAACGGTATTTGAATTTGATCAAGGATGGCTGTGAAACGATGGGCATTGATCCCTCATATCGGGCATGGCTGGAGTCCGTACAAACCGAAAAAGGTCAGAGGGGTGGCCACTACTGGTCTGTGGGCCAATCAAAGCAACAGTCAGAGAATTCTGAAATCGCTGCCGCAAACATGCACAAAAGGATCTCGAGATCGGAGGGGCCACTGCGTTTAGCTGCATTGATGGAATTCGCAATCCCAGGCGAAAATTGGTCCAACCGGGCCAAAATCCGTATTAGCCAGCATATTCAGAGGGGTCTATTGTGTTCTACTTAAAGTATATTAGGTTTAACATTGAACATCACCATTTATATTGGTGATTCTTCGCCGCCACGCAACAAAAGTTTTGCCCCTGCTCAGGTGACAATGGTTTGGTGGACATTGGTGCCAACCTTGGCAAGTGCTCCTCAGAGGACCTGGCATCACAACTTGTCAGGGCAGCTGCAGCTGGAGTGACCAAAGTGATTCTAACTGGTTGTAGCTCGGCTTGAGTTAGTAGCTAGCTCAGCTTACAGAAGGAAAGGATCAATTTATTCCACTTTGGTACCAGCCACCGAGAAAAGCCAGAGGAAGCGGGCCTGCGGTTCATGGACCGTATGTTGAATTTCAACGTTGTGACCTCCTCATAGACCTCCTGATAGCAAAGTCCAGTTTTGAGGAAGGTTTCTTGTTCGTGCTGTGGAGTTAAGCCGCTAGAAAATGGCACAGGGGTCCGGTCTTTTCATGCTTACTAGTTTCTTCAAATCATTCACGATCAGATTTCCAAAGTTCTTCCAGTGTATATAGTTTCTTGAGATTTGTAGGGGCTCTGTTGCAGCATGGTTCCAGCACAGTGTGGCAATGAGGTCTGACAATGAGTCATGTTCTTGTTGTCAGATGTCAGATCGCCCATTTCCATCCATTCCACGTGAAAATTTATGACCACTAAGGCAATGTAAAGGGCTCGGTGAAAGCCAAACACCTCACTGAGCTGTGGTCTGGTGGACCAGGTTGGGAGAAGACTTTGCAACACCTGGGTGCTGCAGCTCGTAAAGAGATGCTTGGACGAAGAACGAACTTGGACGTCTTATGACGTTTCTCCTAGATCTTTAAGCTGAAAACTTAGTGGTTTCGGCAGCATCACGATAAACTTAGCCTCCTAAGAACGGCAGTCCGGCAGTTTGTACCCTCTACAGTGTGGATATAAAGCAGTCATCTTTGGCCATGTTTGTCACCGGCCACCCACTTAGGCGCCCCAATGAAAACTTTAAGCGTCGCTGAGGATCCATGAGATGCAACTCACCAGCTTGCCACAGCTGCTATTCACCGCGGGGGTCCACCCGCACGATTCGAAAACTTGTGATGAGAACACCATGCAGGAACTCAGAGAGTTGGCAGCATCACCTGGATGTGTCTCCATTGGTGAGTGTGGTGCCTTGGACAACATCTGCTGAAAACAGGTGGTCTCCCCAAGTCAAACCCTTCACGTTGAACACATATGTATCAGAAACAGCAAAGGAGCCAAGCGTAATGTGTAGAATGTTCAGAGTCCAGAGAAAGAGAGAGAGAAAGAGAGAGAGAGAGAGAGAGCGAGGGAGGGAGGGAGGGAGGGAGGGTGAGAGAGAGAGAGAGAGAGTGTGAGAGAGAGAGAGAGAGGAAGAGAGGACAGAGGAGAGAGAGAGAGGAAGAGAGGACAGAGGAGAGAGAGAGAGACAGATAGAGAGAGAGAGAGAGAGGGGGGGTGAGGAGGGGGGGGAGAGGGGGGAGAGAGGGGGGAAGAGAGCGAGATAGGGAGAGAGAGAGAGAGAGAAAGGCAAATAAAATTCTTGATATGGCCCTTTGTACCTTTTTAGCTTTAGCGGTCTTTATTCTCGGAAAGCAAACCCTGGAGATGAGGCGGCCAAATTCTTGACATCGTTGCTGTACCTGCTCAGGAATTGTTTCTTTGTATCATATGGATTCGCAACCCCCAGATCCGCTGGTAATGTAAGCAAGTGGCTCAAACATTTAAATATTTGAAGCCTGATGAACCATCCAAGATTGTCCCTTTTTCCGAAATCTGGGCCCAACCCCATGAGGTTTAGATTATGACCGGATGCATTCACCGCGACGGCTTCAATTGGAGTGGTGCCGAAAGCAGGTGGAGTTGGCTGTGGAGCTCGGCATGCCGCTGTTCCTTCACGAGCGCGATCGTGATCCCAGCAAAGGCCAGAAAATGGGATCTTCGGAAAATCTCCGAGACATTTTGGCTGAGAACAAAGTGGACCCAAAGAAGGTCTGCATCCACTGCTTCACGGGAAATAGGGAGGAACTTTCACACTACATTTCGCAAGGTGGGTTCTCACAGCCTTGGACAGTGTGATTTTTGAGGTTGGTGAATTTTGTCAGTAGGTGGGGCACATCCCATAATGACAGTTAAAAGAGTCGATGGCCAAATAATTTACCAAGGATAAGGGTCATCTCAGTGTGTACACTTCTTTGATGATGGCATGATGGCAGCTCTTGCTGTAGGTTACTTCATCGGTCTCACTGGCTTTGCGGCCATGAAGAGACGCGGGGCTCACATCAGGGAGATGTTGGAAAGTGGAGATCTTCCATTGGAGCAACTGATGATTGAGTTTCATGGTGGCAGGGATGTGTTTTTTTTTTTGTGTGTGGTCTCTTTGTGAGACAATCATGTTTGGCTAATGTAATTACGTCCGAATGGAGGATATGTAGGCGGGACATGCCAACACACCCAAGTCCAAGAGATGCCGAGGACAGATTGTCCCTTCATGATGCCTGACAAAGAGTTCTTGCCAGACGCCTTGGGAATTGCACACCGCTGCTTGGCACAAGTGTCATGAGTAGTTCAACAAGAGTAGTTTCTTCTGACCAAACCTTCGAAGGTGTGGATGCACCATTCCACGTGAACTAAAATGCCGGGATTTGCTGCATGCGGTATTCCAACCCCTAGTCCATTCTCACCATGAGGGTCAAGGCATGTCAAGGCCTTGCTCGGAATCGAGGAAAGAATGAACCCTGCAGCATGCCAGCAGTTTGCCGTGCTATAGCTGAATGCATGAAGGCCGGCTGTTGGAACCTGCTCACAACTGATATTTCGTGTGACTCGTCCATATCCAGCATTTGAAAACATAATTTCCCCCAAGAATATGTGTGCACACTACCAACGACAGAACATTGTAATTGCGGTGGTAAGTAGTAGTATGACACGATGCACACACACACACAGACACACGCACACATGCAGCAATATCATACTTTTTCTACTCAGAGTCTTTCCTGTGTGTGCCTGCTCCTTGCAGGTGCCGCCAGAGCAGGTTGCAAAGGTTACAACCTCCAATGCCAATGAATTCTTTGGTCCAAAGTGAGTGGAAAAAACGGGCAATAGCAAACTGCAGTCATGTGTTGCGGATCTCACAAAGTCAGGTTTGGACGCATTTGTTGAAACGGACTCTCCGCTTCACCAGGAATGCTGGGCTGATCCTCTCGAGTTGGTGAATTTATATAGTGAGGGCCCGTCAGAAAGACATATCATATATGCCGCATATGCCTCAACAGCTTTCGCTCAGGCCCACCCCTTCCAGGCAAGTCTTTCCAAACCAACGGCCCCTTCTCTCGGTGCCATGTGAAGCCCTGCGCCACCTTTGTGGTGGATCCATGGATGGGGCTGGCTGTTTCCGGGCCTTGGTGGCGCTCTTGGACGTTTCTCCCCAGCACCGGTTGCTAGACATGAGCGGCACCTGCAGCGGCAGTTTGGCGGAAGCCCTGCATGCCGCTGGCCCTGGCCGGGGTCTTAGCCTTAGTGGTCAGGTGCCACCTGGGCTGCTGATTGCCAATGCCCCGCGGCCAGAGCTGCTGGATGCCTTGGTGGCGGAGGTTCTTCCGAAGTTTCGGAGCCCTGTGGTGTTCACCTGCTGCCCGCCACAAAGCTTCCCGCAGATTGCGGCTGCAAAGCATCCAGTCACCCAAGAGCCGCCGGAGGTGCGTGAAGTTGTATTGAAATTTGATCGGATCATGTGTGGAGTGAATTGCAGCCAGTCATCCAAGAAACATCAACCCTGGCACATGCATCCTCTGCAACTTCGGACGCTGCAGCGTGGCTTGCAGTCACTGGCTCCTGGTGGGAAGCTCATATATTTGACCCAAGGGAGCAATTGCATCGAAAATGAAGCTGTCGTAGCTGCATGTCTATCATCCCAAGCTTCTGAACTACAGCTGAAGTTGATCCCAGCATCTCACCACTGGACACCAGTCTCTGGATGGCCTATTTCCGATGGCCACATCTCTTGGAATGTGCCAAGTCCTGACAAAAAAAACACCTGTAGTTTCACTTCCTGGGAGGAGGTGCCACAAGTACTTCGTGGTGGAAAGATCTTGCAGACGATGTTCCCACCCACGAGCACGGCTGAGTTGACAACTTCAGAGTTGCAGAAGTGTTTCTAAGCTACTAGTTTTTCATTCTCCCTGTTTCCAGCTTTTCTTTCCTGGTCTCTTAGGGGGAACTGCCACGTGGTCAACTCAATTCACCCAGGCTTGCGCGGAACGAACGGCTCCAGCCATTTCTTCCTTGCCATTTTTCAGAAGGTCAACAGGTCACCCCCACAGGTCCCAGCTCCTTCGGCTGCCACCATGGATGGTATTGGGTACCCACAGGCTACGTTGGCCACTGGCACCAGAGTAGTGGTCAGAGCCACAGGGGCTCCCGCCATGGTGGTGGGGCCTGGGCAACGGGCCTTTAAGGGGTTGGTCAAGATCCGGTATCCAGACAGGAGCACCTACCACGTCGAGCTAGAGGACTTGGAGCTTCAGACTGGTGCATGGCAGTCGTTGAGAACCCATGGTTGTAAGTTGGCAATGGTAGGCATGGCCAGTTTGGTGCTTTCCATAGTCACTGGTTGGAATCGGCTGTATCATTGGCGCAGCCTTTGGAGCCCATCTAGATTGTTGCCGCTTTTGCTTGGGGCCAAGGCTATGCGTGGGAGGAAGGTGCCCTCCGTCTTCCACTTGTCGGCGTCTTTCTTGGTCGCTTTCTTGGCATGGCGGCTGCTTCACCGGAAACAGCTGCAACGGCCGGTTTCGGGGCCTGGCCCTGGCGCACGGTCAGTTGAAAGTCGCCCAGGTTCCAGACTGGTGAAGCGATGTGCCAAGGTACCGGATGCAGTGGTTTCCTTCGCTGACTTCTTTGGCTTAGAATGCCCCAAGCTTCCAGCATCACCTGGGGATCATATGGGTTTGCTACATCTTCCAAACTTGTGTTACAGGCAAGGCTGTGGCAAACACCCACCATGAGAAACGTTTCAACGTCACCAGCTTTTAAGGTGTGAAGTAGGTTCTATAAGGTTGGGACTGTGACTTGTTTTTTTTTCATAGCATGTTCATGTTCTACTTCCGACTTCTCCCAAACCCTTTGCCAGGACTACGGACAAGCAGACTTTGTACTTGGTGTCCCCTGCCTTGTTTGAGCTGCGCGTCCCAGAGCTGCTACGCCACAGCCTTTGCGGCATGCCCTTCCTGCAGCGTTGCGTTAGCAGCCAGGAGCTGAACCTGTGGGGCTGTGAGCTGCGCCCCACGCTGCAAGCTGCGCCGTTCCTCAGCGCGCTGGGAGCAAAACGAAAAATTTGCTTGGAGAATTTTGGATGTTGGAGGAAGCTGCTGCAGGATGGGAAGCTGAGAATAAAAGATTTGAAACCAGGGAGGCAGATGGACATGAAACCTGGGGCAGTGATCCTGGTGGACAAGTCGGAGCTTCTCTTCCTGATTGCCGTGCTTCAATCCGACAGTTTGCAGATCTTTCTTGATCACAAAGCACGTCAGGACATTGGAACTGTTCGGGAAAAGTGGTTGTGGTGATTCTTGCACCCCGTTCTTCCTAACAAATATCATGCAGGACCAGCTGATAAGCTTGGCCGAGTTGGAAGCCGGAGCTTCATGAGCCATCAACCGCTCCCGCATGGGCTCCTTCGGTAAGAATCACACGGACAAGTGACAAGTTGACTCTATCAACAACCTCCAGAATCTGTCGGTTGGTGTTGCTGCGGCGAGAATATTTATCTGTTGGAAAGAGACATCGACTACAGCACAAGATTAGAGCAGAACCATGGCCGTGAATGTCGGAGCCGATGGTATTGCACTGAAATACGGAAACTGCGGGTTTCAATGCTTCAGCGCTTGGAGAACCACCATGGCCACATGCTTGGTTGCTTCCCGAAGACGTGACGCGTCGGTCAGGTAAGTGTTTAGATATGTTTAGATTATTTTACCATATTCTACATGTCATTGAATTTATTTCATGGACGCCCACTTGACCAAATGAAAGCCAGATGGAAAAATCAGTCTGAACATTTTTGGCTGACCTGCTGTGAATGAGATGTGTTTTCTTGGACGATCATCCCACTGAGCAAGTGGCTAGCGGCTATTGCAACCAGGGTTTCAAAATCACTTGACCCACTTGTCCATGAGATAAGCCAGTTGTATGACTTGTCAACTTTCTTGCTCTGAACTACGAATCATTCACTCATCCAGCTTAGCTGTCACACTGTGTTGCTCCACATTGGGGTGCCATGTGGCGGCTACCTTTGGGCCTACGGACTCGATGCCTCCCTGCACTTCTGCGAGGCACTGGGACCTCACAAGATGTGGCCAGCGGAAGACCCACCAGGGGGTTGGTCAATGTCAACATCAGCTTTAGCTTTGGATAGTTTTGGATGGTTGTTGGAAATTGTTTCTGCGGCTGAGCTTGAAGCAGTTGTGCAACCTTGGGGCAGGACATTTCTCCGATGTGATGCGGACGGCTGGCAGGTCCATGTCGACGAGCAGTTGCATGGCGGCAAGAACGGCTGAAACACAACGCGCACACATAACTTTAAAAAAATCTCCCAGAAACAGGTGATTTGATGCAAAATTAATTGATTGGTGCGCGATTTTCCATACCTCGCATGGGAGCTAGTGAGGAAATGCTATGGAAATAAAGACCATGTAAGCATAAGATAGCCGTGTGGACGAAGTGCAGACCCCACAGAAGTTACACTTAAATACACCTGCTGAAAGACAAGTCGCATTTGGACTTGCAAACATGTATATGAAATGATATGAATCGCATGATTCACTTTCAGTACTAAGACATCAGTTTGTTGGCCTAAACTCAGTTGGAAACGATTCATAGTGCCCTATATCTTTCCAAGGAGATATGCTAGCTATGCAACATAGTGAATGCTTGTGATTTTAATTCAGGGCTACACCACCATCACCCAGGGGTTCAACTGGTTCAACATAGCTGTTGTCTCTCCAGGCGATGCGCTGACTGCCAGCGCTGCCAGCGACACCGTGCGCCTTGGGGGTGCCATTGCAGCGCGCGTGCGGCAGGATGGCCACACCAGCATTCGCACCTTGGCCCCTCCTGTTGAATCTGTTGATTGCTGATAATTTTAAAGATATTTTCAAGGTTGTAGGTTATTCAGTTATACTGATTGGCTGGTTTCATGGATTTCACATCAACTGAACAATAGATTGAGACTGATGGGGTATAGGGATGACAAGGTCTTGGGCACTGGATGAGTCTCCTTCCGAAGATCACTCAGGCTGTGTTGGTGCGAAAGCTGCCTTCCAAAGCATCAAGGCGCTGGTGAACGCCACGGGGTATCTGAGTCACGACGAGGGTGCGCCGGAAGGGCGCCATCTTGGCATCCAAGTCTTGCCGCAGTCTAGCCGTTTGGCAGCTATTAGCTGATCCTGAAAACTTTTGCAAGGAAAGGTGACTTTAACATAGAAAAACATAATAGAGAGAGAACTTTGGGGAGCGAATGGGAGATCCAGCATGCAACCCGGGCTTGGGTTTCCGACGCTGTGAGTTACAGTGGTCACTTGTTTGTGTTGTCAAACGGCTAGGATCTGCTCCAAAGCCCGCACTCTCCAAGTCCATCAACTCCCTGCCAAGGCAAAGCCCCAGAAGCTGAAGGTCAAGGTAGCCAAGAGGGTCCCAGGGAGCTCCGCTTACACATCGAGCCGGTGGTGGTTCCAGCCGATGCCCTGACCCTTGGCGCAGGTGGTCACACCGATCTGCTCGTGGGAGCCAACACAGTGGCCGGCAAGGCAGCTGCGGCCATGGCAGGGGCGATGAGACCACAAGGTGGTGGTCACGGGAAGTATCCGGTTGTTCGGGCCATGGGCTCGGTTGCTGCCCACCGGGCATTGGTCGCTGGCATGCTGGCACAGAGGTATCTGGACAATGACGGCCGAGGTGTTCGATTTTGCATCCTGCCCTATTGGTCCAGGGAACTAGCGTCCGAGAAAAATTCCAAGCAGCTAGTCTTTAGATTGATCCACATCCCAAAGAAGGAATCGGAGAAATAGGAGAAAAAAACCTGGAAGTGAGTGGGGGGGCGGCACTAGGTTCGCGCAGTGATCCTTCAGCGCCATTCTGTTCAGACCTTTATGACCTCCCAAACACTTTATTCTTGTGGCCTGCAGTCAATTGTGTTGGGGTTTGACTTCTCTTGTTGTGCATATGTGCTGCAAAAAGTATTTTGGCTCAGCCTCCAGCATAGCATCGCGAAGACAAACATGAAGCTGCTGGTGCGGAGTCCAGGGCTGCTGGGGCCAGCATTGCTGTGGTGCGAGTCACGTTTGTGATTTGCGGATTTGCAGAGTTTACATGCCTGTTCATCGAGCTGCTTTGCAGGGGAATCGAAAGAGTAAAAAACAAAAGCTGAGCCTGAAGCACCTGGGCAAGCAAAAAAGCTTTCATTTGATTTTCTAACAAGCTTGCACTGTTCCCTATTGACCAGGAGTACGCTCTTAATCGACTTTCCAGCTGACAATTGGCGTTCTACTAGGTGACTGCTGCGAATCTGGGAAGCACTGAGGTACAACATTCAGAAGCGCATTCGCGAGCACAAGCGAAGAGTAAAGAAAGAAGCAAAAAAACTCGGGCAGAAAAGGCGGCAGAGAAAAGATCCAGGTATCTGTTCCGCACTAGTGCTAGTCGCAGTCAGAGATTTGCTTGGTAGGTGCTTTGCAAGCTTGTAAAATTTGTAAATCTTGCCAAGGCATCCCCAATAGCTTGCCATGGAAGGCACGAGGGGTCGAAAAAAACAGCAGGGTCGTTCGTCATGGGTTTCTGGGCTCCCGCATGCCCTGACAGGGGGAGCTGCTGGCGGATATCGAAGTCAAAAAGGCGAAGAAAGAGGAGGAACTTGTCAAGAAGAAACAAGAGGCCGTCTTGTGTGGATCACCTTAGGGAATACTGCAGTATACCGCAGTTGGCGGCGATAGCTGTAAGAGCTATGCCTGATGAGGTAGTGACCACGAATGTCAGTTTGGAAATGGTTGTCATTGCTGCAGGTGGTGGAGGCTGCTTTTTGTCTACCAGTTTCATGTTTACAACTGTTGGAGGTTCTCGAATGCATCGCTTTCACCGCATCCTCCTTTCCATCTTTACAGATGGATCGCAGGCGAGAGAGAAAACAAAGCTTGACCGACAACAGCAGCAAAAGGAGATGGAGGAGATCATGGAAACTGCTTTTCATGGGAAGCTTGCCGCACGGCTTGAATATATACAGAGCAACCTGAACAATCAATATCATACAATGGCCAACTTCCAATTTGCAAACAGTCACTTAAGTTTTGCATTTTTGGCAATGATGCAAGGCCCCCAGCTACAAACTGCACGCTTTTTGCACTTTGATATTATATAATGGGCGGAAAAGGCTCGAGCTGGCTACCATCAGCGGTACTGCCACTGGTGAAGTGTTTCTCACTGCGACAGGAGATGCACAAAAGCAAAGAGTCAGAGAGACGAAAAAAGCGTGCAGAGGAGGTGCTGATGTCACAGTTAGAGACGTTGCAGCGAATGCTTTTGCACCTTGGAGGGATCTTAATGGGAGGAACAGATGGCACTAAGGAATATAGGCAATGGCAGTAATGGACATATTAATATATATATATATATTATGCGATACTGATATCCATTGTTCATGGTGTTGAGCTGAAAGTTTTTGCCCAACCCTCCTCGTGCAGAAGCAGTTGGTTCTCCTGTTGGGATGGTGAACGACCGAGGAAGGCGGACATTTTGCTGCAGACATTGGATGCCCGAGATCCTCAGTACTGCCGATGCGCCGAGCTGGAAGCCTGGGCCACTCAGAACCTTCGTTGCAGACGGGTCTGTGATGGTGAGTCGGTGAGCCTTCCCATATGCCATAGCCTTAGATCTTCGTAAAGCCAACAGGACTGCTGGACACTGCGCAGCTCAGGAATCAGAAGCGTTTGATCTTTGTTCTGACGAAGGTTGACCTGGTGATTCCTCAGCAAGTAGCAGATTGGCAGCAAGCCTTGGGGCAGCTGGCCCCTGCACTCTGTGTCCAAGTCTCTGGGCGCGAATTGGCAGAGGATGATTTGCAAACTATACTGTGGTGTGAACTGTGGTTCCAAAACTGGGAAATGGGAAACCCACTGCGTAGGGCATAGGGAAAGCCATTTGTATTTATTTGAAGGGCCTCTGGTGTTGCCACACCATGAATCATAGACCTGCAGCATACGTACACACTTCTTGTGTCACCGGCCCAAAGCCACTCCAGGTGGAGGCAGGTGGTGAAGGTGTCAAGGAGCTTCTCCATGTGCTGCAGAGATCGGCCACGGGTGCGGAGAGCAGCGTGGTGGGCGTCCTAGGCTTTGAGGGCACTGGGAAGAAATCCCTGCTGAAAGCCCTGAGGAGAGAACAAGCAGCAGGATCATCAGGACAAGTGGGCCGGAAACCGGAGCTATATGGGGCAAAGAAATTGCCGAAAATGCTTTGTCAGTTGCTTCGCAGATAAGTTCTAGTTGCTCACCGACTTATTCTTCCCAGTTGCCAGCTGGCAGGAAGTCTACAGTTCTTAGACCAGGTGGGTCGCTTGAGGCCTGCTGAAGATCCGGAAGGCGAACAGGCCCTGCACTTCAGCTTGCACCTGGCAATGCGGGGGCTGCTGCCAAAAGCCAGGGAGCCAGGCCATGAGTTGGGTGACCTTGGGAAGGTGGTTGGATGCAGATATGCCCAAAAGACTTACTTTGGAGGGCTGGCTATATACTTCTGCAAAGATGGGAGTGTCTTCAGATTTGTGGATACCATCAAGCCGTAAAGTAATATATACTCCTTTGTTGGACCGTGCGGAGGACAGTTTGACACACCCAGAAGAATTGGAAACAAGGGACGCAGACATGTAGAAATGACTGTCAAGGCGCTGCGTGCACCCACAAACCCACATTTTAGACACTATTTTGATTGACACAACTCTTGGCTGTTTGATGGTGTTTGGTGATATTGGGGGACGAGAAATTATTTCCGACACTCATTGAACCTGAGCATCCCAATTAAGTGATTGACAGCCAGGCTCCCAACCTTGTTATACACTGGAGAACCTTTGGTTGAGGGAAATACCAACACAACATTGCACAACAGAGACGTGATTTGTATCCGCTTGTAGCCGCTCTTACTATCCATTGACCATTGACCATTGACCATTGACCCCAACTAATTACTGGCGTGCTTATCCAAGCACCGCAGCATACCGCACCATGCTTGTCCCCCAAACCCACCCCATGTCCAGTCCCAGCCACCTGTCCCTGAAACCCACCCCATGTCGCCCTACAGGTGCTGAACCGCTGGAGGTGGTTCGTCACTTCCTTCAGCGCTGCGGACCGCAGGCACTGATGCGACGCTATCGGCTGCCGGCCTTTGATGGTGCCGAGGGATTTCTGCAAGTTTTGGCCTCAGAAGTTTCAATGTATCTACACTTAATAATGATTATTATTAGTAGTATTATGATTATATAATGGATGTATGTTTCACACACACACACATATATAATATATATATATATATATTATATACATATAGATAGTATGTTACACACACGCACACACACACACGAACGTACTATATACATAATTATACATGTATGTACGTTATATATATATAATTATATATATATGCATATCTATATATATATATATATGTGTGTGTATGTATGTGCACATGCGTGTACTTTACTACATGTATGATATACCACTGTTATATGGTTATACGGAGTTACACGCACTAAAGATACTCCACTGTACACGTAGCATATGTTTATGGAGTGCAAAGATATGTCAAACTTCCAGGCACTTAAATGTGGAGGATTGCACTCACACACACACAGACACACGCAGACTTACGTACGACGCACTGGGAAACTTACTATAGGTTGAAATTGGCAAATAGCCAGCCGAGAACTGGAATTTGATGGTGGTGTCTACAGCCCCTGCTTATTTGCAAAGAACATATGTCTGGGAATACCACCCAGAAAAGTATCATCAGCAGATCCTAGGGTCAAATGATCTTGGAATACGAGGAAGTGAATGCATTCCTGGAATTTTGGGTGGGGTTTCTGAAGTAGTTGTCTTTCCATGGTCTGAGTCATAGGTTTGGGCTAAAACCTTCAACGTGAAGACCAAGAAGGGAAAAGCACCAGGCTCCACCCTGTCGGTGGTACTTGGACCTTTGAAGGTTGGCAGGTCACCACGACTCGTCGAGGACTCCCATCATTTCTTGAAAGGCTTTGGGTCACGATTGGTTGATCCAAGCATCGGAGAGTCTCATACTCAACTTCATGAGTCCATTTGTGGCTCTTGGGGTCTTAATTTTGAACTCCGTATTCGAATGTTTGTGGCACTTGGAGTTCTTATGTTCCTATCATTGTTGGTTGCGTTTCGGCTTATGTTTCTTCTACAGTTCCTGCGGTTGTTGGTCAAATCCCCACACTTGTTGGTTTCTCTGATTTATATGTTCATTTCTTCTTTGTTGCATTCCTGTTACTTGTGATACAATCTGTGTGGACATGTGAAGTCCCCATTGCCCATCACCATGTGAATTGGTTATATTGATAATGTGGTAAACCGCCCAATAAGAAACCATCCCAATTGGGGTTTATTATTGGGTATGGTGGGATGATGTAAAATGACACCCCCCCAATGGTGAGTTAACGGGATTGTTTATGACGATAGGCTTTACCACATTAGTTGATTCCCAACCCCATGGGGCGGATGCCAAAGATCTCAGGGCCCTCCACAGGCGTAGAGTCCGCCGCCCAGCTCTTCCTTCAGCAGCTCGCCACCTCGCCATGCTGCAGCTGCCTGCCGCCAGCGCAGCTGGAGGGGCCAAACATGTGGGAAGGACACCTTCGGCAACAACTTGAATCCGCCCCATGGCAGCGCGACCATGGTGGGGAGAAGAAATGCAAGGGGGTAGATGGACAAATTATGAAGATTTGGGAAAGAGCTGAACCAATTGGTTTAAAAATGATAATAAAGTTTACAGTACCTCATTTTTTTGGTTTGGACTTTCAGCCCTTTTCCAGGTGATGAAAGCGCAGCTGGATCTGCTGCGCTCGCGGGACGTGAGCTCGGCTTCACGTGGCCTGACTTGGCCATCTCAGGGCCTAGGGCCCCAGATCGCCTTGCAGGTGGAACTGGGAGGGATTTGTTGGAGCATCCACTGGCCAAAGGTAAACTTTGGAATGTGAGAGAGCAAGAGATTGAGAGAGAGAGAGAGAGAGACTGATAGGTCAAAACTTGGGGACATTAGGTAGAAATGAGGCTGACTGCTGCCTGAGTATGACATTTGTAGATGTAAAAAAGACCGCAAGAGATCCAATATCAGTGATCAGAACCCACACACACACACACACATTTCATACATGTTGCATATTCGATCAGTGGATATGTGCTTCAGATTCCAAGAATTAGTACACGAGATAGTATGGTCTCATTCCAATTGATGTGGGGCAGCTTTGACGATGCTGCTGCATCAAAGGAGCTAATGGAACATGACGATGCAGAGGATGGTTCAGACGACGGCATGGATGATGACGGCCAGGGCAGCAACGGGGGCCAGGGCAGGGAGCACTTGTGTTTCACCCAATGTTTGGTTTCACTGCAGTGGATATCTGGATCATGCCCTGGTCGTGGTTAGGAAGTTGGCGAATTGATGAGAACTTGCAGCCATGTGCCAGGCTTTGAAGAGGGAGAAGAGGAAGAGTGGATGGAAGGAGAAGGAGAGGAGGAAGAAGATGGTGACTGGCCAATGCTTTCAAACGAATTTGATGTTTCATTCGTTGCGGGAGATGGCCTCAGGTGATGAACATGATATGAACATGTTTGGGATGGGTCCTGGGATGGGTACCATGATGAAGCACCAGTCGTAGCAAGGCGAGGATGATGCCATGGAAGACTGAGTCACTGAGTTCTTTCTCCTTTGGTCGGCTAATGCTCTGCCGCCTCTGCAAAGGCAGACCCTGAGAGCAGGGCATGCGGCGTCGTAAATGCGCTTAGATCACAGGCTGTGCCGTCCTTGGCAGGAAAATTGTAGGAAAATAATCCAGAAAACATCCTGGAGCCGGTTGGAGGTCCCTAGTGTTTGGTGAACAGATTCAGTTTGTTGGCAGCCCTGTGATCCTCAGGGGCAGCAAGCCTGCACTTGAAGGGCATGGAGTTAAATCCACAGAGCCTTTCTGTTGCAGCGTGACCCTGGGGTAATATGATCCTCTCTTTGGCAGTACAGAAATTGCCGTGCGACTGCCCAACGTGTTGGCACACCAGAAGCTATCAAATTTGAGACATCAACACCTCGCTGACTGTGTACTGAACCTCTGACCATGGATGGCTGCGGCTAACTTGGCTGTAGCGTTCGATGTGGTCCAATGGAAGATGCCTATCATATTCTCGCATTCTCTTCATAAACAGTTCCTAAGCACGTGACTCTTTTGGCATGTGCAGGTAAATGGTATCGTGATAAGTTATGATTGATAAGAACTATGCGCAGCATGCATGCTTGAATGCAGGCCCTTTATGTTTTGTCAACATAGGAACTCATGTTAAGAAGACTGAGGGATGCAAAGCCACACCCTGACACTCTGACACTCTGACACACCCATCATTTCGAAGTTCATTGCCAAGCTGATCACCGGCCTAAAGAACGGCTGCGTTTATTATCCACCGGTCGAAAAACGTGTGAGCATGGCTCGATCCTCCAACGGCAGCTTGTTAAGCAACTTGGCTTCTTAGTTATCTTAGTTTTATCCTGCCAAACTGTAGCTGTGGTACCAAAGCATCCTGGGTGTTGGAGGGGACGGGTTGCTCTGTGTAGTGATCCACCACTTGGGGATCACTCGAAGTAAAGTAATTTATGTTTTTTTCCTCCTAAAAACCAGTGAAACTGTGGAAGGCCTCAACGGGTGCAGAATCGCAGTGCACGCTAGTTGCTAGACCTGCTTTCAGCCTGTTGGCAGAGTTGCTCTTTGGGTAGTATGGGCACATGATGATTTCTCAAGCTGCAGCAATCCAAATCACCCAGAACTGGCATATGTCACAGTGGAAGCCTGTATGTTTAAAGGGCTGTACCCTCACAGAACTGATCAACTCACCCACAGCCTTGGCCGAGAACCTCAGGCATTGTTGCAGTGGTCTGGGGCTTCGCTGCAGCTTTCGGTTTCGTCGGTCATGCAGGCGGTGATACTTATTGGGCTTACCATGGCTTACCTGTCAGTGGCCCTGTGTTTGTTTTCCATTCATAGACCAGACTTGTGGGGCTTGTGCTTTTCTTCGCCTGGTGAGGACCGCTGCGTCGCTGGGATGCGAGGACTTCCAGACCCGCCAGCGGTGAAGGGTCTCTGGATGCTGCAAGGGCTGGAGGTTGGGATTGCGTCGGGTGCCATCTGGGGTTGCTCTACATTGTACATCAATTCGGGACTTCCCTCTCTGAAATCTCTCGCTTGATCAATGCAGAACGTCTTGGAGTACCCATTGTGAAGCAATTGCTGGATAATATTTTGAGCCTGGCACTCCTGGCAGGTAAACAAGAGCTGGTTTTCCTGGATGAGAAGGACTGCCATTGGGTACTAGCAGGTCAAGAGATTTTCGATGCCATGAGTTTGCCGCTATGGAATGTCAGGGTCGCTAGTTTGAGGGTTCCACCGGGTTCCACCGTTTGAAGATCTTAATATAAAGAGTATAGAAAGGTTCAAGGCTTTCTACTTTTCAGGGAGCTGCACCGAAAATCGTTTCAACTGTCTTGCTTGGCCAGCCATACAGCACATGCCCTGAAACCAGCCAGGATTACATCCGGCTCTTCCGTAGTGAGCTCGAAGAACATGCCAAGAGAGCCCTGTTCCGCCGGAAAAAGCGCCGTTGTCTGCAATTTGGCAGGGTGTTGCACCCGTGGATTTTTCGGTCGAAACGTCTTTCTTGCTGTATACATACTGGACAATCTTGGCTGGCCCTGGATCTGTGGAGCTTTCCAGCGTCCCATAAACCCACTAGGTAGTTGGGAAGGTTCGGATGTTGCCATGGTCTCCACTACTGAGGCGCTTCTTGCCCTTTGATGACTCTGTGAAGTGGGTCCGCGCAATGGGCCTTTGGGACAGTAAGAAGGAGTGGGAAGAGTATCTTGGCTGGGGCAACTGGCTGCAGTTTGGGCGCGATAGATCTTTGCTCATGTTTGGGTCTTCAAGTCTTGCCAAGCAACGCCCCAGAACAGGGCTGGAAACCAGCAAGTTGGAATTGGAAACTGGTTTGGTTTTGCACTCTTTCTTTTCAAATCATACGGTTGCACAGTCGCGCTTGACGGGAATTATCAGAGCCTCTTAGAACCCCTATACTATACGATATTATGACTAGCACGAGGGGATGACACCTGGGTTGTGAGCACACCACTCAGGTGGATTGCAATGGGTGAGAAGCGAAATCCGTACATTCCAACTCGCCCAGATGAGTACTACGGACACTTGACCTTATGCAATTGGCGTTGTGAGAATACTGCACAGTCGTCAACGTTAGCTTGACCGGAAGAGTTTGAATGATGTTCAGGTCCGTAGGGCGACGCGTGATGAACTCAGGAAAGTTGGGCCAGTGGAAAGGCTGGTCCCATTTTCTGGGAGTGCCACCTGGTTCTTCCAATGAGGCTGGGAACCAGCTGGGAACGGCCTGGGAACCAGCTGGCCTCGAAACCGCCCCCCGCCCCGTGCACGTGGTCTCACTGGCGCAAGGCTAGAGGCGCAACAGCCGCTGCCGATGAGAACGAGAAGATGTGAGCCGACCTCAAAGCCATGTGAACAAATGGGGGCTCTCTGGCAAGCAGATATGGCTGGCCAGGAAATCACCCGCTATGACCCCTCTGGGCCAAGTGGTATATAATGGTATATATATATATATCATTATATCACACACACACATTTATACGTATATATATATATATCACACACACACGCATACATATATATTTCACACACACACAGATATACACATATATATATATAATTGTGCGCATACACACACATATATATAGGTGCATATGTATATATGATAAAAAGGATTATTAGAGGTTTTTATAATTTTCCAGCTTTAACCTATCGAGAATTGAGATGCAGATTTCCTATTGCCAGGTAAGAAGATTGCCGGAGGTCATGTTCAAGAATCGGGAAACAAAGGGTATGTGATCGAAACGAGTTCCCGACTCTCGGGCACACCACATTGTAGCCTTGAGGAATTTTTAACTGAACGGACCACGGAAGACAACCGCGTCAGAATGTATACAAGAGTTAAGATGGCTTGCTTCGCAGGACATTTGTCTTTCAGGGATGTGGTTGGTTCAAGCCAGCATGTAATTAGAGATGTGCACTTCGCTGTCCAATTGTTCCGCTCCTCTGACCCCTGACTCTTTGCCATCTTTGTCACTACCTCCATTGGACATGATTAGCCTGATGGCCATAGATGATAGATGGGGCTTCACACTTGCTCTTGCCTCCAGTGCTGGTGAGAGGGGCATATGCAATCCAGTTCCAAGGTGGCATTTGCACATAATCCCTCTAATGATTTAACTTTTTGAGGACCTGAAAGGCAACCTCTTCCAGGTCTTCTTGTGCTGGGTATTGGTAGGTAGAACATTTTCCGTGCTGGAAACTTGGCATGGACGGTTCGCTCGAATGAGCAAAACCTCTGAGCGGTAATGCACCAGTCTACTGGCACCTTTGGGAGCAGGTGTGGGCTCCCATAGGGGCGATTGGCTGAGAAACCAGCCCAAAGATTTCAGGTGCGTTGCTATTCTGTCATGTCTGCTTTGTGTTGCTTTCATTTTCAGCAGAGTTGGGTCAAACTACTGCCAATGGAGGAAAAGGAGCTCCGCTGCCATGGCCCTACGAGCTGCTCGATCAGATCAATTGATGAGGATTGACGTGTTGAAAATTGCCGCAGTGAAGCTGCACCCGGATCAAGAGCAGCACACTCGCCCACAAGTCATCAAAGGATCCCAAAAGGAAAAGCCGGGGTGACCAGTTTACCCAATTTCAAATTGGCTCCTTTTCTCTCCTTTTTTCTCGATGTCATTTGAGTGGGATCCGGGATCCGTTCCAATATGTTCCAATGATCCAAAAACTCAACATCCAACTAGAAGCAAATCATCCACACCGAATCAAGCATCCAACTGGGTCATCAAACACTGGATCATTTTCCATATCTTCAACTGGGAGGATAAACAGCTTGAGCATGAAAGACATCATTCCAGGCAGATCTGCCAGCCATGGAGCTTCCGATTGGCCTTCGGATGCCATCCTTGAGAAAGGGCAGACAGGGCCTCAGTTAGCTCAGGCGGCTGTTCTTTGACTTTGTTTTAATATGTTGTAACGGGCTGAAGCCGAAAATGGAGTCCCGGTGTGCAAGTCCAGACACACCAAAGATCCCTTGTTGCAAAAGGATCTGTGAGTATCTGTGAGTTACCATGGCCTGCCATTATATGTGCTGCGCATGGGCTCAAGTAACATAAGTCATGAGTCATGAGTCTATTTTGGGATGCGATCCTATTGGTGGCTTGTTCTGGCCAGCACAAGCATACCTACAGAATAGTTGAGTTGCCAATGTTCCCCTTCCTATGCTTTTACTATTACGACGCAGAGTCAGATTTGTATAATTTAAGTGATGCATGCCCAAAAGTTGTAGCAAGTGCTTCAGCCAACAACCTTCCTTTAAAGAGAAACGGGGGAGCCAACATCCCCAGCCTTGCAGCGCTCATGGGCTGACCAATTGCAGATGCCCCAAGTGCTTCTTAGCTGCACATTGGCCAGATCAAAACAAAAGTGGCAGTCGAAGAAGTCGAAGCATCATGGTGGCAAAGTGTTTCCTGGTAGTAGGAACAACGCGGAACAACACCCCTCAAAGCTTGCCATGGGCTTTGAGGTTCTGTTAGTTCTGCCCTAAGGACGGGGGCTGAAGAGACCAATGTTCGTGTCGCTGCTCGGGTTCGGCCTTTGCTGCCCCGAGATACTGCGCAGAGCCAGGGCGGCACTGGTGGATCCCTTGCAGTTGAGGGGCCGGCGGGGCCGGCTGCCGAACCGGTAGGCTGAGGGGCACATAACATGCAGGGGGTGACTCGGTGACCAGATGAAACATGACATGTTTGAACTGATTAGACTCCCTAGGGGCCCCTGATACTTTTCTTGATGTTTGCTCTGAAGGCCGGGTGCTGTATGGCTTTTTTTTTTCCTTCTCCTTCTCCGTACCTAAGGAACTGTTGTAGCTGCATCACCGTGCACCAGAAAGCAAACCAAGTCGTAGTTGGCACAAAGAGGGCCTTTGCGTTGGTACCTCAATGCAGGGGTGCACATTGGCACAGCTCAAGATCATCGAACTTTTCAGATGGAACCATTAGACTTCAGACGTGAGTTTTCAGAATTGCAAGCCAAAGAAGTGATCATGGCTGACTCTGTGCTTTGTGTTTTTGGCATTTTGTGTTTGTGTCAAAATGAGCAGTAGATAGCAAGCGCTCCAGGTTTGACCTCGTCTATGAGACAGATGCCTGCCAGTCGGCTGTGTACGATGGCTGCGTTTCCCAGTTGCTGGATGGATGCATGTGGCTTGGATTTCGATTTGTGGTATATAATGTTGCAAAATGTTTCAATACCATTTATTCTCAACCACACCAGCCCTACGGTCGATTGCTGTCTACTCCTCAATCCAAGAATTCCCCACCTGACGACTTTGACAGATGTGATGCGGATTGCCTTCTTGAAAGATATATGGAACCTCAAGAATGGGTTCGGGAAACGTATTTTTATCTGGAAACTTCCTTGTTGGGGTTCCATTTTGGATCTCCCGGTGGCTTCGCTGAGGCAAGGCTACAATGCCACTGTGCTGGCGTATGGGCAGACAGGACTGCGGTTCCGCGTGGGACTTTTCATACAATTTTGCAAACAGCAGTTGGGCACGGGCAGGGAAGAACAATGGATTAATGGATTGCGGGCACCTCAGTTGGTACACACCTAAGCTGGGACAACCCCCCAGCGATTCTTGAATCTTGGTCTTTTTCTCCACCTTTCTTTTGTGAGGGTGCGGCTGCTGTATCGGATATCGCTGTGGCCAGGCTCTGGAAAGACCCATACCATGGGCACTGGTCAGTCAGTGGGTGAAGGAAGTGAAGAGGAGGGTATTGTGCCCAAGGCCACTGTGATGCAAGTTCTCAAGACAGTCAGAGGGAGCTCATGAAAGACGATGATATGGGATTTGTATGGATTTGTTCATCCAAATTTGCCCGAATGGTTCGTGTGAGTTTTGTGCTATGTCAGCCGATGTCAGCTATGTATGGAAGCATAACGATCACCAGTCGCTGCGTGAGGTGATTCGGAACAGCTTCCGACACATCGAGGTGCATAAGGAGAACATCGACTTCAAGGCCTGAAATGGCCTGAATACAGAAGGTGCAAACGTAGCAATTGAATGCAATTGAGACTTCATCATTCAATATCCATTTAGGGCTAAGGGTTGTGCAGAAACGGGGAATTTCTACAATTTTCTTCTGCCAGGTTTAATCACTAAAGGGGACCCTGCGAGGTGATCCGTTTAAAGAGGGAACTCACTGCACATTGTCCGTGGATCCATGTGGATCCACCTGATCAAAGACGATTTGATTTAAGGGTCCACCTTTACAGGGGGGTGCTTCTGGACCCTGAGGTGTCCTGCTGCTACCTGGAGATTTACAATGAAGACATCCGCGACCTGCTTCAACCAGGAGGACCCAGCTTGCAACAACAGCATCCAACTGCTACTGGGATCCCTCATTGAGATGATGTGTGCAAATGGAAAAACAATGAACAAATCCAGCACTTGAAGATTTGGAGGCTTCTACTATCTTCTACAATCCCCCGGCCGCCATGCCAGTAACCATGCTCCATCAGGACGCCAGGATGGGCAGGTGATCGCCATCCGTGAGGATGCGGCCGGGGGCATCAAAGTCTCCGGGATCCACGCTGAGACCTGCGGTAGCGAGGAGGAGATGTTTCGATGTCTCAGCGATGGCTCGGTGCAACGTACCACTGGAGCCACCCTGATGAACGAGCAAAGCTCGAGGTGCAAAGGGGCCTTTGGGCCTTTGGGCCTTTGGAGCTTGGGAGCTTTTGGGAGCTTTTGGGAGCTTTTGGGAGCTTTTGGGAGCTTTTGGGAGCGGAGTACATTTTTGGGGTGATCTTTTTGGCTGCTATTTGGAGTTTGTGGACATAGCTTTGTTTTTTCAGGGGGAAGATGTCTTACATTTGGGTACATGTTTAGGGCCGCAGAGCTGGCGAGGTCGCATTCCATTTTCACGCTCATCCTGGAACAGCGAAACCGGAAGTGCGACTCTGCTGATCCTGCTGCGGCTGTGGACTACTACGTCACTGCCAAGTTCCACTTAGTTGACCTTGCTGGATCTGAGAGAGCCAAGCGCCTGGATCCCCAGTGGGCGCAGGATGTCAGTTCAGGCAAATATAAAAAAAGTTTTAAGGTGTGCTACACCTGAGGTTTTATACCGTTGCATAGCTCACACCCAGAGGCCGCGCCATATCGAGGTACTGGGGCCGTGGGAAGTCGTTTCAAGGAGAGCGTCTCTATTAATTCAGGGCTCCTTGCCTTGGGCAACGTGATTTCTGCATTGGGGGATCCAGCCAAGAAAGGCCTGGCACGAGATTTGCATGGAGGGGAATTGGCTATGATTGAAAACACACATGCAGCTGAAAGTTTGGGTGCAAAGATTGGCCATTTGACCGATGTGAGCCCCAATCAGAATTGATGGCTCCCTGACGCCCCTGCAGGCAGCCATGTGCCCTACAGAGAGTCCAAGTTAACGCGACTGTTGCAGGATAGTTTGGGAGGCAACTCCCGCACGGTAACTAGACGCAGTTGGTGCTCAACTAAACATTGCGGGCATCATTGAAACCACTTTGGAGGCGAACCGGTTAACCTTTAGAAACAATTGCATTGGATGTTTTCCCAACCCCTGCGAGATGGGAGCTCAACTGTCTCAACTTGGGATGCTGCCTTTTTCATCCTTTTTCAAACGTATCCAACAGGTAGGATGCGGGGTTAGCTGCAGTTAGCTAAAAGGTGCTGGAATCTGAGGTCATGATCGCGTGCGTCAGCTGCGCAGATATCGACTTTGAGGAGACGCTGAATACCCTGAAGTACGCACATCGAGCCCGGAACATCAAGAACAAACCGGCCCCTGGGATAGATTGGATGGTCACAGTTCGAATTTCGAACCAATGGTATCCTAGTGGTCAGGCTTTTTAGAACATTTTTAGCCTTTGCTCACATAAAAGGTGAAGCACTGGGCGATCCTTCAAACTGAGTAAAGTTTGGACTCTTGGACGTCTTCTTCTTTTGCCTGCCAATTTGCTTCGAACTTTCTCAGGTCATCAACCATGATCCCAGGCAAGCTCAACTGGCTGCAATGCAGGTCTCTAAGCATGCAATTTTGGTATTTTCTCAGCTACGAAGTTTTGATCAATTTTTTTCTGGGTGGATAATTACTTGGCACCCCAGGAGATCCCCAGAATTTTGCGTAGAATTGACTGACATCTTTCCAACACACCAGAAGATCCCCTTTGAGAATCTCAGGACGAGATTGAATCTCTGCGGGAGCAACTGCAGCGCGCCAATGGGGGCCCTATGCTGTCCATGGTGGGAGGTGGTTGGCAAGGGGATTGGGGTGGTGGACCAGCAACTTGCATCAAGTGCAGAGCATGGGTGACACATTCCTAAAGCATCGAATCCAACAACTATGGACGGCGCTTCCAATTTCCAAAAGAATCAAAAGGATGGAGATAGCTGCAAAAATGATTAGTGGTGCCTCTTCACGGTGGTGGATCTTCAATTTGCATCGCTCGAAGGCCCCCTTCCAAGCAACGAAGAGGTGATTGAGTTGTCCGCCAAGCTCGAGGCTGGGATCGCTGCAAGATTTTGGAAGATGTTGGAAGCAACTGGATTTAGGGGTCTCTGCTCATTAGATGCAACTTGCCTGTGGTAACAGGCTGCCGAGGTCCGTTCCTCCGAGTTGGCCGAACGGCTTGCGGCGCAGGTGAAGTGGTGTCACCTTACAGGGGTTGCTTGGGAGTGGCGCGAAGGGTGGTTTGAGTGGACCAGGATTATTAAGATATGTTCGGTCGGAAAGTTTTTGAGATGTACTTCATCCCAAGATCCCCAGGTCTAACTTGCACATAGCGTAATCATGATATTATTTTCGCATATTTTAGTTTTGGTCCTTCAAACAATTTTGAGTCTGCAATCAGATTGGGAGGGTTCTGTTGGGAGGGTCCTCTCGGGAGGGTCCTCTCAAGAGCCAGTTTTTCTGCAGAAAGGAGACTGAAGGAGAAGCATTCCGGCGATGTTTGACAGATGTGTGCTTTCCTCAGTGCTGTTCCTGATTCATGTGATTCATGTCTTCATTCAATTTGCTCTCAAGTTTCTCATCCAGCCTCTATGCCATACATGCTGATGTGCGCTGTGCTAGGTACTCCGCAGTGTGCCAGCACTTGCCAGCAATTTGGGAGGCTGGATAGTAAGATCACCGGGCATGCATGTATCACTTACGCGCGTATATCATTTTTTGTCCCTGAACCTTGTGCGTGCCATCCCTTTGGTGAAGAAAGATGGCAACATGAAATCCATTTCCTCAGAAAAGTACTTATCATGGATATCAATGGGTATTTTCCATTGCTATGCTTGTTGGAACACCGTGAGTCACCATCCGCACCAGGCAGCTGAGGGCCAGTCAGCGGCAGCACCCTCCGGGCGACGATCCCTGACGACGGTGTGTCAAGTGCTGTCTGCGGCACAGCGGCTGTTGCTGAGTGCCTTGACTGTTGAGAAGTTGGAATGGTGCGGTGTGTGGAAACTGGTCACCAAAGTATTTCAGGATTGGCTGTATGTCCTGATGTGTTCGGATGCTCCATCATTGCCAAGACAAAGTCATGCCGACTTGCAGCAAGGAAACATCCGATATTTTTGTCCCTCACCAGAATTGAAATCCAGCCATGCTTCAACTTACGGTATCCCCTGACGGAGGCGCAGAGAATGGGTTTGAGGGCTGGGATACCAGCCAGCTGCCGCCGCCACCCTTCCATTTGGTGCAAGCCGGGGCCCGGGACTGAGTTTGTCATTTGATGCCATCAGGCTTCGGTCTTTGTTTTGAAATCTTCCTTATTTAAGTATTTCCATGTTTTTCCGGCTCGCCCTCATTATACTTCATAGTTTAACCCCCAAAAAGTTACAGCCCTTCACCATCTTCACCTCAAAATGAAGCTGTTGGAGGTCACCATTTCCCGATTTTTTCTTTTGAATGGTGCATTTTGCGGCATCCCATAGTCCCATGGCAGGAGGACCGTGCCCTTGACGTGCCGGAGCTGGAGGAGGTCAACGGTCATGTGCAGCTGTCCAGCACAGCACCGCAGCTGGGGGAGAATAAACTGCAGTGCCTCGGTGCTATGGAACCAGCGGTGATCCTTTGGTCAACCAACTTGGGAAAAGATCTGAAAAACTTCGAAGTCAATGAGCATTTTTTGTAAAAGAAAACAGAATGTTTTCTGCATGACATGAGCAGGTGGCTGGCTGTGCCATTTTGGCTCAAGCTGCCAGCCACCTGCAACAATGATGTTTCTTTTGCAGTTGGGGTGCGCGGTCAGCTTGTTTTTCGGTGATGTACCCGTCTCAGACGGACGCCATGCAGATGGGCTCGTTGACCGACATCCGAGCGTACTACAGCTTGCCGGAGGAGGTCTGGAAGGCTTTCACCCATGTGGCAGGGGATCCATGCGAAGACATGAGACTTCTTGCCGTCCTTCCTGGACCAGTTCTTTCGGCTGCGCTCGAACGCGCCCAGCTGCCCAATGGCCAATACCTGAGTGCAATTCAAGCTTCCCATGTGGGATTAGTCTGGAATTTGTCTCGCAGGATACAGCACACCCTGAATGGAGGGAGTTGGGACAGTTGGAAGGAAACCTCACCATTTGGGGAGCAGAAGGTCACTGCGGAGGATGCGACAACGAAGGCTTCCACGGGAGATCATACAGAGAGAAAACTGAAGATGACGATCTTGGACCAGAACGACGACGGCGACTTTACAGTGCAAACGGAGGAGTCGAGGGCACGTTGGTACCAGCAGTATGTTCAAGTGATAGGGGGCTGGCCTCCAGAAGAAGAGGACCCGACATTGGAGCAGTTGTCAGCCCTCTCAAAGCGCATCGAGATCCAAGACACAGCCCCCTACGTGGACTTTGCGATATTCGTGCCCTACGGCCAGAAGGCGCTGAAAGCATTGAAGTTCAGGTCGTTCGTTTTGACCGCAAGTGGCTACATAGCCAAAGAGTTGCCGGGTCCAGCCAACTTCGCACAATGGAGGACATGCTACAGGCTCCTCAAGACGGCCCTCCTTATGTTGGACGCTGTGGGTTTGGCCTCCCTTCAGGCCTGCGAGAACAACATGGAAAGATTGGCCCGAACGTTCCCCTCATGCTGGCATTTGATATACAGCGCAGACGAGGTGGCGAGGTCGGCACAGGCCAACAGAGTAAGATCAAAAATCCTCATGGACCTGAAGGCGGGCCGACATCCACCAGAAGGATTTTCAACGAGCCGTCCATGGGATCACGTCTATGGAGCTCTAGCACGGGACGAGGGTTTCTGGCAGGTACAAGTCGTTGCACCGGCACTGAGTTGGATTGCGGCAGGAAGTCATGGAACACCCCGTACACCGGCAGAACAATTGGTAGCAGGTCAGTTGCAAGGAGGCCTCAACACCATCACGCCTATCAGGGAGAACTCCACAGGCACGAAGGACGTTCAACAGGGCCCATCAGAAAACACAAGGAGGAGAAA
This sequence comes from Cladocopium goreaui, assembly GCA_947184155.2. Lineage (NCBI taxonomy): Eukaryota > Dinophyceae > Suessiales > Symbiodiniaceae > Cladocopium > Cladocopium goreaui. The sequence goes on from CAMXCT020004401.1 coordinate 96,713, forward strand.
ACGCAAATGGAGGACAGAACAAAACGGTGGAGAAAACCCAAGATCTTCAAAAGGAGGAAATGGGGAAAAAGGAAAAGGAAAGGGTGGAGGAAAGTCCACCGCCAAACAGAAATGTTTCAGCTGGAACAATGGCAATGGGCCCTGTGGGGATTTGGCACCGGGGCAGAAGTGTCAAGCTGCTGTACCTCGTCTACACAGGTGCACCATCTGCGATTCCCCTGGACATCCAAGCAAGGATTGCACGAAGAAGGACGTGTGAAAACCTCCACAACAGGACAACAAGGAGAACCAAGCCAGGGCACCAAGGTGGAGGTGACGAAGGAACCACAATCTTCAGCTGAATACACGTACACCTATGAGTCAGACGAGGGAGAAGACCATGGAGACGAAGGCAATGACAATCCGGAAGAAGACACGCCCCTGCTGGCCGAGACGTTGGATGAATATTATGAAAAGAGGGTATTCATCTTCGTACACCACTATGCTGGCGCTGTCGACCCCCTCACGACGGCGATGAGGAATGAGGCATTGAAACAAGGAATCCGCCTCAAAGCCATCAGTGTTGAGAAAGAGAATGGTTCAGGCGATTTACTAGCCGATGAACCATGCAACACTCACTTGAGGTGGGCAAAACGGGGCTACATCGATGCGTATCATGCAGGATTTCCATGTTCTACATTCTCGAGATTGAGGTTCCGGCGAAGGGAGGGCATGCCTGGACCAGTCCGCACGAAGGCAGAGCCACATGGAAGGTACTCCAACAGGCCTGCAGCCCAGGCCGAGTGCGACCGGGGCACGATCATGGCTTGCAGAGCCATAGACATGGCGACGACGGTGGCGGAGCCAAGGAGAATCTCCACAATTGGCGCAATTGCCACATTAGAAAATCCGCCGCCATCAAACGAGCCTGAACACCTTTCTGCTTGGGAGCTCCCGGAGATGCAGAAGTTTCTCAAAGTGAGGCCAAGCCAATCAGTCATCTTCAACACATGCAGGTATGAAGAGAACCTGGAGCTGGGCAAGCGGCACTACAAACCGCAACAATTTGAAGGCACTTTGAGGGGCATGCAATGTTTGTCATTGGAGTGCACGTGCGGCGACCCCAGCAATCATGAGGCCATCATCGGTCCAGAGAAATCCAAGGCGTCGGCCACGTATCCAGAGGCCCTTTGTCTGGCCTATGCAAAGCTGGCCATTGATCATCTCAAGATGATGGGGAAGGAGGAATTCCTACGATCTCGCATGGCCTCACTTCAGAACGTTTTGGACGTGATGAAGGCAAAGATAGTGAGGAGGGACGACGAATTTGGCCCAGACGCCAAACTGCCGGGCCAACGAGAGAGACCCACACGAAAGACCTCTCGCTCAAGATCACGGACGAAAACTAAGTTTCCTTCGCTCAGCCCGCCGACAAGGAGGGAGTACAAGGCAGCTACATTGGGCCACAACACGAGGAGCCCAGCAAGGCCGCCGTTGAAGCGCAGGAGGCGGGACACAACCACGCCTGTGAAGCTGAAACCGGCCAGGGACGTAGGAGAGACACCCGAAGCATACTGGCAGGGCGGCGAGGGCAAACACGAAACTTTGAAGCCCAGCTCAGCCAAAGACGCCAACCCAGCCTTATTGGAGTTCATAGGAGGCATGAGGGATCCATACAAAGTGGTGCTTCCGAGGGCAACTCTTCTTTCTCTGGGCCTTCGCATCCGGGCAGCATGGGAAGCATTCGAGAGGAAACACAAGGGAACGTCAACAGTAGCCGAGACCTATGGCACCCCGGATTGCGACATGAATGACACCTTGGTCAAAGAATGGAAGGCCACGCTCAAAAAGGTGCTGGGCGCTAAAGCTCCCCCCAGTGTGAAGATGAAGCCCAGGTGGAACTACATGTCTCCTCTCGACCCAGAACTCCTAGAAGCCTGGATCCCGAAAAGCGCTGATCCCGACGACATCATACCAGATTGGGTGAGGAACGGAGCTCCATTGGGGATTGAGGTACCCATCCAGACAAGAGGCATTTTCCCTTTGAATGTGGACGACAACAACTTGGATTACCATGGTCAACATGAACTAGAAGATGCAGGTGCCCAGATGAGCCATGGCGACATACCCAACTATGCTTCAGTCCTCGATCATGCCGAAGACGCAAAAATCGAGTTGGACAGGTACCGGAAGGAAGGTTTCCTAGTAGACGTCGACAAAGAGACGGTTACGAAGGAAATGGCTCATGGAACAATCTCCAAACTGGGCCTGATCATCAAGCAGAAACCCGAAGGAGTGAAGAGAAGGATCATATTGGACCTCCGCAGATCAGGGGGCAACAAGAAAGCCAGGTTGCCGGAAAAACTCGTCCTGCCCCGTCCGAAGGATGCCATCAACATGTTCAGGAACGTCTTCGAGCAACGACGTCCTTGCGGAGCAGACGAAGGATATTCGAGGGAGCTGGTCGTGGTAGACATCTCTGACGCATTTATGTCCCTCGCAGTGCACGAAGCGGAATTGCCGCACGCATTGGCACCAGAAGTCAACGGACCGAACTTCTACCTCTTCGTAGCCTTGCTGTTCGGGTTCAAGACGGCTCCATTGCTATGGTCACGCATAGCAGCCTTGATTTCGAGATTGCTGCAGTCGCTCGTGCAGGGCAAGGAGGCACAACATCAGACATATCTGGACGATGGCTTATGGATTCTGCAGGGCACGCTGGCCGAACGCAATAGTGTGCTCTCCATGATCCTCACTACCCTCTTCGCCCTGGGCCTGAAGGTATCACTCAAGAAGGGCCTACGCTCAACTCAAGTTCAATGGGTAGGGGTCCGCTTCACTCTGACGGAGGACTCCATCATCCTGAGCCTCCCAGACAAGCTGTTGGAAGAACTCATCCAAACCCTCCGGTCTTGGGACAAAGCGGGAATGGCCCCAATCAAAGAACTACGACAAGTCGCAGGCAGAGCTTCATGGGTCTCAGGAATTTTGCCCCGGACACGATGGGTCGTAGCTGTGCCCTACCGAGTCCTGCATGAGAGACTCAATGACATTGCGTCGGGCAAAGAATCCGAGAGACGCCAGAACAGAACCGACCAACGTTCAAAGGATGGTCTCTTCGTGGTCAAACAATTGGAACAACCACGGGTATGGCTCATCAAATACCTGGAGGTCGCCCGGGCCAAACCCACCAGGCGTCTCAAGCTGGACACCACGAAGTACCCGAAGGCCACCATAGTGACGGACGCAAGCCCGTTAGGGGCAGGAGCCATCCTACTGATCAACAACCGCCTGGTGAGGGCCTACACCACGAAGGTCACCCATCGCGATGCCAGACTTTTGGGATTTGAAGACGTCTGGGAGCAATCATCCTCCCAAGGCATCGTAGAGACCTTGGCGGTCCTGCTGGCGTTGCAACACTGGAAACGGGATCTACAATCCTGCAACGTGGAACTGCAAGTCCAGAGTGACAGTCTAGTTGCCCTGGCAACATCGAAACGACTGTCGAGTGCGACGTCCACGCTGAATTTCCTGGGCGCCGAGATCGCCCTCACGTGTGAAGAAATCGGCATCGAGACGCTGAGGACTTCTCACATTCCGGGGTCCGCCAACAAGGCTGCAGACTGGCTCAGCCGCCCGGACAAGGTATCTAAGGAAGAGGTGCCAGACGAACTCCGGGACATTCCCGTGCACTCGGACAAACAAGTCCGGGGACCAGAGTTCTATCACCTGGCACCTCCCCAGCTGGCTCCCGATCTTTGGAAGCCCAGCTCTGCGGCCAACAGCGCCTGGTCTTGTATCAACTGACCTGACAGGCCTGACAAAGGATGAGGAAACAGCCGCACCTCATAGGATGAGGCATCATAAGGCCAACACATGTCAAAATCCCAGCAACAAAATTCACTCGATTAAAATTTCATTTCATGTTGCCGCAGTTTTTCATCATGACCGACTTAGGCCTCACGCCCTACGTCGACCCAGGGCCTTTAGTGCCCCTCGAGAAGCCATGGATGCCGTGGCTCTTCCCGGTGATGGTCGGGATCGGGGCCCTTCTCCTGCTAGTCGTCTTCCTCAAGACGGTCTGGTATCTATGTTGTTTCAAACCCACGGCCCCAGTTCTTCATCATCAGCCTCGGGTCAAAGCGGGTGCCTCTTCCGCTTGCTCCGCACACCTACCATTGTCGCGGTATCCCAAGACAGGGGTGGACTTAGCGACATTCGTGACACGGAGATCCCACACTTGGAGGGAAGACAAGCTGAGGGGCAGAGATTGCTGGCTAATCCTGGACTAACCATGGACTCCGGCTACGGCACGAGGGCAACTGATCTTGCGAGCTCCAACCAAGAGGACTCCTTCGACCAATGGAGCTTGCGGGAGGCAGACGTGAACAGCCCCAACAAGAGCAGAACAATATCGAGCCAGGGACAGGAGTCAGAACCAAGCAACACACCGGAGCCTGAGGCGCACAAGTTTCCACCGGATCCACCTGCGCTGGGTTCAGTAAGAAGCTCATCACCAACGAAGGGCCCATGGTGGAGAGAACTGTTAGCTTCGCCAGTCAAGAAGCTGCGCCTGAGCGACATAGGGAAGAACATCAAAGCATTAGCCATGCCGGCGCTGGATCTACCACCTCAACCGATGCTGCAGAGCCCCTATCCTTCAGTCCCAACCGTGACGGAAAAGGACAGAAGAAAGGACTTGCCAAAAAGGCGTCTGACTCACAACATAGCGAAGCCATCAATCAAAGCGGCCGTCAAACTAGCCAAGGCCAAGAACGCACTGGCAGGCATCGTGGCAAGGGTAGAGGAAGATTTCTGCGCCAACTCATCTAGGGCGGCAAAGAACGCCAAGAGAAATACAGTCAACCAAGTTCTTCGTGCAGGTGGCGAAGGTTTTCCGTTGACACCATTTGCGCTGAAAATGCTAGCAGGTACGCTCAGAGAAGCGGGTTACAAATCGACCAGCCAATACCTCGTCGAAGCAAAATTAGCACATGTGGAAACAGGGCACGCCTGGACGAGCTTGCTGGATCGCCACTTCAAGCTATGTATGGCAGCCTCAAAAAGGGGCCAGGGCCCTCGCAAGAAAGCGGCAGAAGTGCCAGAAGCGGAGTGGACGGCTCATTCGTTGTTGGCCGGCCCTCTCACCACCGGCATGAAGGTCAATCTACCGACCCATTTATTTGCATGCGGAGTACATTGGATGATGCGGGAGATTGAGATCGCCGCGCTCACAGCGGAAGACATCAAATTCGAGGAAGCTTCACGAATGGTCGCCATCAACTGGAAAGAATCCAAAAAGGATGCCGAAGGGCACGGAATATCCAGAACCCTTCAATGCGTTTGCGAACATGGATGCGACCTTCGTTGCCCGTTTGCCGTCCTCGAGTCCCTGGTCAATTTGGCTGCACTCAGAGGAACCCCAGGCGGACACATTGCTTCCAACAGAAAGGGCAAACCTGCGTCCAAATCCGACATCGTCAAGGACTGGAGGAAGCTATATGGAGATGAAATCACAGGCCACTCTACGCGCCGGACGGGTGCGTTGCAATACATCCGCAGTGGATGGCCTGTGGCACAAGTAGGATTCCTGGGCAGATGGAAAAGCAACGTAATCCTGGAATATGCCCAGGAGGCCTTGGAGTCCTTAGCAGTCAACAACTCTGGCTGCTTTGGCTCCAACACCCAGCAAATGCAGCTCGCACAGCAGCTCATCAAAGGAAACTCCGCTGAAACAGCACCAACCAAAGACAACTCCATCCAATCGAACAAGGCGAACACGAAGGTCATTTCGAACTTACAGAAGGAGTTGGACTCGTTCAAGGATGACACAAAAGGAAGCCACTCAAACTTGGAGAAGGCAATCAGGGAGTTGGAAAACCGTATGGGCACGGCTGCGAAGTACCTCCCGAATTTGGTCAAATCTGTGAAACAGCAGGTGGTTCATCTGAACACACGCACACTGCTGTACTCACCTCCGATCGGCTGGAGGACTAGGTGTGGATGGTACTTCCACGCCTCCAACTGTGAGTTTGCGGATGGAGACTGCACGATGGTAACATGTTCCAAACGCCAACTGTCAGCGCTTGGGCAAGGAGGTGTAAGTGGCTGACAATAAGCTGCTGGAACCGAAGTGGGGCACAGACTTGGGAGGTGTGAAATTAGGTGCAATCGCATCACCCTTCCAACCACTCGGAAAATGACAGCTGCAGGGTGGGTGGTGGCCTACTCCAATTTGACATGCCACCAAGCGATGTCGTAAAAGAAAACAGAATGTTTTCTGCATGACATGAGCAGGTGGCTGGCTGTGCCATTTTGGCTCAAGCTGCCAGCCACCTGCAACAATGATGTTTCTTTCCACACCCATCCCACCCATGGAGGTGTAAGTGGCTGACAATAAGCTGCTGGAACCGAAGTGGGGCACAGACTTGGGAGGTGTGAAATTAGGTGCAATCGCATCACCCTTCCAACCACTCGGAAAATGACAGCTGCAGGGTGGGTGGTGGCCTACTCCAATTTGACATGCCACCAAGCGATGTCGCAATCTTTTTGATACTTTGGGTATCTATGGGTTGACAGCATCCTTTTTGTGATAATCAACCAGCCCGATAAAAACTGGGGAAAGGACAACCATGGGTTGAGAAAAGTGGCTGAGAATCAATAGAAATGTTTCAAGAGGAACATGGCAAAATCGGGAAATCACATGAAATCACTATGACCTGGCCGGATGCAGCGAGCGGATGCGGGATCTTCAAAATACTCCTCCTTTTCCTCGTCCTCGTCATCGCCATCATCAGCACTGTCATCACCATCACTCGCAGATGGCTGTGATTGTTGTCGGACTCCTCATGACGGGCTCTCATGCTGTTCACAGCGATTATCATTTACATTATCCCATCGATCAACTGCAACAATCTCTGATCCCCGATCGTCCCCTCATTCCGTCTGACCTTCATCAACCCCAAAACCAACACTTGACGAGTTCTTACTCATCCTATACCCTCACTTGGGGTTACGTTTTGTTAATTGTCCATCCTTACTGGCCAATGGTTGGTGCACTTTCGTTAAAGATCCTTTTCGTTTATCATCCTGGTCCTCCCTGTCCAGGTCTCTTTCGGAGATGCGGAAAGACAGCACTACGTTGATCAAGAAATATTTGGAGGAAATGAAGCGCCTCGAGACTGAGCTGGCGCTCTACCGCCGCCGCGCCAAGCAGCTGCAGGAGGAACTCAAGGAAGCACATGAAGCGCTACAGAAGGACGAGGAGATCTTTGAAGAAAAGATGAGGGAAATGAAGGACCCCGATGGATCCTGATAGACCCTGAGCCTGTCATCCCCCTTGGTCAAGAGAGATCTGGCTGACTGGAAAGTACAGGTCATAGAAAGAGAGAGAGAGAGAGAGAGAGAGAGAGAGAGGGGGAGAGAGAGAGAGAGATTGCTGGAGTTTGGTAAACAAAGGATGCCAGCCGGCATGTGGCCATAAGGGGATGCTGGAACTCACGCACAGATAAATCCCGCAGACTCAGAGTTGGATTGCAACTGACCAGAGGCTTGCACGTCATCCAGCGGGCTGCCAGGAGATTAGCGAGCGAAATGTGCGCCTGGAGGAGATGTTGAAGGACAGGAAACCCGCCAGTCCACAACGACAGGATGCCCCTGCAGTCTTTGCCATTCGACTCGGCAACTCGGTGGAGCACTGCGCAGTGTTCAGGCCTGATGTGGGTCTAAGCAGTCAAAGGATCCTCCAAGAACTTGACACATCTCAGACCTTGGAGATGCGCAAACTTTGATGTATGGAAACCTGCCTCTTGCATAAACGATTGTCATCTGGAGAATTATGTCAAGCACCAATAAACTTCCACTGGTGTGTATAGATGAAATATATGATCAATGATAACATTTATAGGTATATAATATAAATATTAAATTTAAATAATGCATTTGTGGAATGCCACCTTTTAAACTACAATGATGGGCCCTCCTTGGCCACTGGGTTTCAAACGAATTTAGCATGACAGTTAAACCGTTGAACCCCAGTTCTACCCACTTTCAACATAGAGTTTAAGCATTTCTCACTTGATTCAGATGCAAGAAAAACACACACAGACACACTTACACTGACAGTAAATGGAAACAAAGAGAGGGGCCCCTCATTTGCATAGGCTTGCCATGGCTTCCCATGGCTTCCCATGGCTTCCCATGGCTTCCCATGGCTTCCCTGCTTCCCATTTCAGCGGCTCAGGTGACTTGGACGACGCACCCAGTGGGCGTCCCACCTCGCCAGCGCTGCCCGGAAGCGACGACGCTGACGAGAAGGAGACCACCAAGCCGGACCTGGAGGCCGCTGGGAGATGGCCGGGAGGTAGAAGGGATATGAATCATATGAAGGGATGAACATGGATGCATGGATGAACATGGAACGTAGGAAATTCCAAGGGAGTACACTGAGTACACCATGTCATGTTTGGTAGAGCCCCAAAATTGGAGTATCAACATCCAAACGAAAGTAGCTTGGGTATGCTAGGGGCGCCTTCGCAAGATCCCAGAACAAATGCAACATGTTCGTTTTTATTTATCGCAGTTGTGTCCATCGAACCGAACTGTGGCCCATTGGTGCGTGGGCACGGGGTTCAGGATACTCGGGCGTCGCAGAAGCACCTGAGTGAACAGCTGCAGTCCTTGGAGCAAAATGTGGTGCTCAAGGACCGGGTTAGGATCACAGGGTTGGTTGCGGTACGCAAGAGGGATGAAGGTGATTTTGATTGCTGAGAACTGCCTCAACCGATTCGAGAAGACCTCTCAAAAGCAGAAGTACCCCTAGCACCTAGTTTCCCAAATAAAGCTAAATATTCATCATTTTCCCTTGGCACTGTCAACATTTGATCGTGGTATTTCCCCTCATGATAAATATTTGTGGTAGGAAGAGCTCATCAGTGAGCTCACTCGCAGCGAGCACGAATGGGGCCTGGCTCGGAAGCAATACCAGGCACAGCACAAAGGGATTCAGCTGATGGCACATGCTGCCCACGACCGGCCATTCTTCCAAGCTCTTGTGTTGTTTGATTTGGAATTGGTTTCACCGCACCATGTTAAATCTTCCAAGTGAGTGGGGTGCCCAATATGATCCAATATGGCTCGAGGTGCGAATGGAAGAGCTCCAGCTAGAGCTAGAAGAGACCCAGCGGCAGTTGGACCTGGTGAAGGCACTGACGCTGCTGGCCACGTCCTTCTCGGGTCCTCTTGCCGTCCCGGGATGTCCTGGGTGCCAGGCCCGGCTGCAAGAGTCCGAGAAATTGGAGGAGAAAGCCAGGACGGGGCACTCGGTCGCGTCCGCCAAGTTGTGGACCTGAACGGACCTGGACTCCCGAGTCACTGAAGCGCGAGTTGTAGAGTCAGAAATGAGGTCGTAGCTACCCCAATGACTACAGGCTTAACTATATATACATATAGAATCATATATATATATAGATAAGTTCAATACGGCCACAAACCCGGTTGCAATAGCAACTACTCGTAGGGCCCTTCATTTTGCTAAGGCAAGCCAGTGAAGAGGAGAAGCGCCGGTTGGAAAGACGAGTGTCTGAACAGATGGAAGTCCTGAAGAGGAAACAGCAGGAGTATTCTCGATTGAAGGCCGGTTCTAAAATTTGCAGGATTAGAAGACCGTATTCGGATGGAAAAGTGCCGGAAGAACGAATACTGAGATGTCATCATGTAGGACACTCATGTTGTGATTTGGCACTGTTTGCCAAGTTTTCATTCTTGTTCCCTTGCACGGCATCTTCGGGCAGGAACTCCGACACAATGAGCTGAAGAGGGTCAAGGATCTGGAAGCTGAAGTTGCACAGATGAGCAACCTGTCAGCAGTGGACATCGTCGTCAATGCAACTTGTTGCAAGCCATCAACTTCACAGTGGGACCGACACTGTTCATGATCAGGATGGGTTTGCATATTTCTTGCTACGGGCCAATTCATCGTAGACATTATAGTTTCTGGTTATCCGAGACTTTGCTTGTTCTTTCCGATATTTGGATATATACTTGGTAGCATTTCTTCCAAATCATAGCTGTTTTCGACTCAGGGCAGAGTCAGGCCGAGCTGGACCGAAGGCTTCAGGTGCCGTGGTGGCCTGATGCTCTGACCCCAGATGTGGCACCGCCGTCCCGCCAGGCTGAACGACGGCGTGAAGCCCAGCAGATCAAGGAGCTTCAAAGGCGTTTGACGCGGGAAGGGCAGAAGGCGGGAGCGTTGTCGCTGCGTGGGCTGAGGGCTGAGGGGTCAAAACTGCTGACGTCCCAGAATTGGATTTTCCCGCCGGACAACATGACTGCATTCGTGAGTTTATTATAGTTTATTAACCTCCCAGTCAATAAACACAAATAAAAATGCCATGCTGTTTAACAATATGCCTCGGTTTTGCACCCAGATTATCCCTTATGGATCCTTATGGCTGAGCCTTGTTTTTTCGTCGTTGGATGGTCGGGCTATACATGGCTATGCGACCAGAAAACTTGGCATTTCTGTTGCCCAGGTAAAAGACCTCGAGGCAGCGGGCAACGGCACTTGCCTTCATCAACATATCATAGACATACAGACGACTACAAACAGACATCTAGTATCACAAGTATCACATATCAACACATTGTATCCTCATTCTTGAAAGTTCTTCTTTTGATTTGTCGTGCCCTACCTTTGGCACAACAAAATCATTTTGACATTCTTTGCGTAGATTCATGCAAGGTGGGTGACTGTGACACTCATTTTTTTCCCATGGTTTCTTCATGGAATCCATGTTCCAAAATAGTACC
>CAMXCT020004401.1:112500-125066 GCA_947184155.2 Cladocopium goreaui
TGGATGCATATTGATTCCATTTATATGCATTTGCTACATCTATTACAATTTTTTTTTGTTGTTTAGATAGAGACTGTAGAAATTGTAGATGGATGTAGATGGTGATCTGCTGTCCCACTGCTGGGCAGGCACAGCAGTACCTCCGCTCCACCGCGCAGACTGGTCCCGGGTCGCTGGACGCGGAGTTGGAACGGATCCCAGCGGAGGATGGCAAGGAGCTGCTGAGACGTTCCTTGAAACTGGTGGGTTGCTCATGGTTGCTTCCAAAATGGGAGGTACCGCATTTTGTGGCAGTTTTCATGGGGAACATGATGATATATGATGATCAACCATGAGATTTAGAGAAACTCTTTTTTTCTCGGACAGCACAGGAATTCGGATTATGTTTTGCTTCGGTGTTCTTGTTTCAAACTGTTTGTGTATTTAGATCTATCATCGCTTATGAAAAGGTCAATTTCATTGGAGGGGAACGCATGAATAAATTATTCAACCATCATGAACACACTCCGACTGAAGGGTGAGGCTAGTTTCGCTCATGATCCTCCTCCTGAAGCGTGTCATGCACTGTGCAGAAATTCCTCAGGCTACTGTGAGAAGCTGGTGAAGCTGCGACAACGCGAGAAGCAGTGCCCGTGGCCATGTTGGGCTTCTATCTGGGGAGCTTTGCAACAATTTTTGGGCATGCTAGTTACACAGGTTGAGTTTCCAGCCTCCAAGATAAAGGCCCCCGCGAAATCAATTTGATTGTGAGTTCCACCCAATTCACGTCATAGTTTCTCAGGAACACCTGCATTTGCTCGTCACAAGGCATTGGCAGAGGCTTGAAGCCGCGGAAGCACAGTTGGCGGAGCGGGATCAGCAGGCGAGGGGCCTGGTTTGAGTTTGGACATTCAACTTGCTACGAACCCCACATTTTCATATATTTTCTGGCTGGAATTCTGAACGGCATTCCTGGTATTCTTGGGTCCCTGGAGTCCCTACTTGTTCCGCCCAAAGCCGCAGGTGAAAGAGCTGCAGCAGGTGCTGAGGAGACAAGACTCCAATGCGACCAAGGTGCAACCGGCTGCAGTGTGTGATGTGATGGGGTGAATACAATGATGGAAATGATGGAAATGATGGAATGATGGAGGCTTTCACTGGGGATATTTTATAATCGTTGCCCACAGTTGGATGATGCATTTCATTTCGTTGGTGTCAAACAGTTCCACTGAGGCCATCGCCAAGGTGACCAAGGACTACGAGGGCCGCATTCGATCCTTGCTGCGCCGCTGGGTAGCAGTGAGAATTGATAACCTGAGATGAACAAATCCCGTTTTCCATAGAAAAGGCATCTAGCAGCAACAATATTTACAGCAATGTCTAACAATGGTGGGTTGTTCTTTTCCCAGCGAGTTTTGCCAGAGCAAAGCCCGCAGAAGGCTGGACATTTAGTGCGGAGCAGTAGAAGGGTCTCCAGGGGTTCAGCCTTATCCACAGTCGTGATTCTTCCAATTTGACATGCTTTCTCTACTCAGGCCAGCTATCGGCCACTTGGCTTGAGGGAGCTGTCAGGGGTGGAAGGCAGGTGCAATTGAGATTTATACCCCTGATGACCCAACATGACGCTAAGCAACTGCAGCGAAATCCGCCATTTTGCATATCATTTTTCGCAAGTTCAATGAGAAAACGGAGGGGCAATTGCCATGGCCACCTGTTGGGGCTCCTAGGCTTTCCTCTGGGTCTCCCTGCTAAGGCCCCACGTTCTGCCACCGAAGCTGATGAGAGCACTCCGACCCCAGTGGGTGAAGTGGAAGAGGCGGTTGGGCACATTGTGGCTGGCCAATCTTTTTTGGATTCTTTACCATCCCCGTTCCCCGTTTTTGGGTGCCCAGTTTGGCTGATGATGTGTTGGAGCCACCAAGCTCAACCGCACTATTGTTGAGCTATTATCAAATCCCCAAAAAAGGTTATGGTCCGAAGCGCAAACCCAAAAAGAAAGCCAACCAGCTTGCAGATGTTGCCAAGATTTGCCACCGGGTTGCCACTTTCGGGCTCAGATGATGTAGTTGTATACCAGTTGCTGCCCGGATCGCGCATTTTAAAGATGGAAAGCACCACCGTACCTCGTGGCCTCGAAGAGGAACGATTCCAGGCAAGGCACTTCCAGGGGGATGAGGGGCATGGAGTTGGAACTGATTCCCGCCCAATTTGATTGCATGCTACTGTGCCTTTTGGTTCCATAATTGGTTTAAGTCAATTTATAATGATGTAATATGGGATTTTGAGCAAGAAATCCCGCGACGTTCAAGTTATCTGTTATCTCCAAGCTTCCGTGGGCAATTTCCCCCAACCAACTAGTACCATCCAGCTATAATATTGACCCAGGATTATTAAACTCATCGCCGCCTTTGCTAAGTTTCAATCCCCCAAATAGATGCTTTTAGATAACCTACATGCTTCCACCAGACCAATGGATACTTTTTGTTTGATAAAGGCTATTATCAGATTCCACAGTGCTCTACCGAATCCAACCGACAATTTCCAATTGCATTTTAAATACATCACACATCGTCGGACATTTTCTCCAGGAGCTGGTGGCGGAGCTGACCACGTTGCATGCCGCGCAGCTCGCCCAGCTCCGCGGCGAAGTCGCTGAGCTGCGCGGTGCCTGTGGCAAGCTGCCTTCGGCCAAGCCGACGGTGGCTCTGGCGCCGGTCCAGGTTGTCCCGGTCGGCCCGGTCGGGAAGGCTGTGGCAGCCCCCGCGCGTCAGCATCAACTGCTGGTGAGGGAAAGCTGCAGCCCTGAGGATGATGGAGACGCAGATGGGGCTGCGGAAGTAGCAGCTGAGCTGACCAATGCAAATGATTGGTTGGATGCATCCATCCCAGAGGATGTGATACCAGAGGGAAAGGTGAAGGACGCCAACAACAAAAAACTCTTATCGGGCTGGGGCTCTTCCCCGAGTCTGTCCCCATCAACGCGGAGTAAAAGCAGGGAAGACACAGATGATGTTATTTTTCAAGGCCTGGAGTCTGAAATCCTCCAGCAAGAACGTCAGACAGAGAGAGCTTTGGTCACGCGCGTGGCCGACATCTTTCTGGGTCCGCGTTTTGAGTTTGCCATTGCCATCCTTTTGTGTGTCAACCTGATGCTGATGGCAGCGCAATTGCAATACCACGGCCACAGAATCGGGCATAGCATTGTTTACCCAGGCTACACATATGATATTGTGGCTGGATGGCCCCACATGCAGGAATTCTTCCTGATCGGGGATGTCTTGTTCGCGGTTCTATTCACAATGGAAATGCTACTGGCCTTGAATTCGGAAGAAAGACTAAGGAGAGACCTTCGGAATGTGAAGCATTTGGGAAACCCATGTAAAGAGGGATCAAAAGAGGATTCACAGTACTAGCCTTTCCTGTGTTCCTTGGTCCTTCCATGCGTCCATCCGTTCGTCCCTACCTCCCCGCATGCACATGCGCGTATGTAAAGGATGGTAGCGTCATACTCATATGCATGTGCAGATTCGAACACCTTTTGTTGGAATGGGATGGTGTGAGTCTATCTCAGGGTTATATATCGGTTTTGCATTCAACAAATCACGAAAGGTAGCGTCAGCTACCTGAGTTCTCCGTGCTTCAGCACAAGCTTAGGGGGTATTGGGGGGCCAGCCCGTGGAATTCATGGAATTCTCGCCGTTATGTATTGGATATCAATTATAAGGGCCCCCCCCCCCGAAAATGGTCATGGGTTCAATTCCCACGGGTGACGCGGTCACGGGCCCCCACATTAGAGGCACACTTTCCATGAGGGAGATGTCCCTATAGTCCAGCATAATTGGTTTGCTTCAGCTTCAATAACAGTTGCTGCAAGGGGTTTTAAAAAGGGGTTTTAAATAAACCCCTTTTCGTGCATCATTTCACGCTGCACAAGACACCGTATCATGCAGTCATGCTCTGGATAAAATCATCTTAGACTGCGCAAAAAAGTTTTTGGTGTATCATCTTAGGGGCGCAACATTTTGACACCACTCCTCTCCCACTACACTACCTTTCGTCCGCCTCCGCCTGCTCTCAAGTCTTCTTTGCCACGTCTGAGGCTGATAAGGCTAATGAAGATTGGTCTATCCTATTTCAAGCAGCTTGCTGAAGTCAGAGGTTCTGGAAAGGGGGATGTGAAGATGGGAAGCGGGTCAGCTAGTAGCACAGTCAATTTGTTGTCATTCGGAACTCGCTGAATTGAGCCAGCAGCCCTGGAGGGCAAAATGTATGTGTAGCCATCGGGGTAGTCAATGTCTTTGCTGGAGCCCTGGATTGTGTGACGGTGCTATTCTAGGTTTTTGACTGGATTCGGGCCCTGTCATTTAATTAGTGATTTTAATGGATGTTCTCCATTCGTAGCCCCCTTGCACCTTCAAGCTATCCCAGGCAATGTCATGATGAGGAAGCCCACCTAAGAAGTGGACGAAATAGATACGATTAGATCCAATGTCATTTTTGCATTATTTTTGCAGTTTACATCCACCGATGGTGACTGTTGAATGATCGGATTCCATTGTTCGCTGTACCGTCTGTGCCTGTGGGCGGTTGTTGAATGGCCATGATGGCCACCCAATAAAAGCTCTCTAAGACTCTAAGTGGACTGGCCGCACCTGGCCGCAGCTGACTCGAGGAATTTCTTCAACTGGATCGACTTCTTGGTGGTTTGCAGCTCGTGGACGGAGCTCTTTGCGGCCGCGCTGCCGATCTCCCCCACTTTCCTTCGCATGCTGCGGCTGGGGAAACTGCTGCGAGCACTAAGAGTCGTCAAGATGTCCCAGGTGAAGATGGGGCAGGGCATGGCAGGGCATGGCAGGGCTGACTTTGCACCGCAGCTGCAGTTCTTGATTGCTAATCATGTTGCATCCTTGGAACTCAGAGTTTGAGCAAGCTTGACTAAATACTGTGGGATTTTTGGGGGCTGAAACTGCCAGTGTAGACATATATTATGTCGTCCTTTGGAAAGCGCGGGGTGGAAGTTTGGCAGGTGCTGGAATCCCTGCAGCTACTCCTCAAGTGCATCTATGCCAGTTTGCGCATCCTTTTCTGGTCCTTGGTGCTGCTTTTAATCATTCAGATCAGCGCTGGGATGACCATCTCCTACATGCTGAGCGATTACATGGTGGATGACACAGCGGATCCTGTGGCGAGGTTTGCAGTCTTTCGATACTATGGCACCTTCACCAAGACACTCTTGACGATGTTTCTGGTCTTTAAATGTCGATGACTGGTTGCGAGCGCACTTGTTCCAACAGCAACCCAGGAAACCGCTACAGCCAAGAATGCACAAAACCACAGTTTCCCAAACCAAACCTCCGGGAAGGCCCTTCTCGAGACCTTTTCAAAACAAAAGCTTGCCAGCAAAACGAAGTTGGTGAAGCAATACATGATCCACAGAAAGCGCTACTTACACAACGGGTCCACCCGATTCTGCCAAACATTCACCAAGACAGGCAGCCAATACCCAAAACAGCAAAAGTATGTGGCAAAGCATGATGACACTAAAGCCGCCAATTCGCTGAAGTATGGCCAGAAACTCAAGATCGCTACGTTGAATTGTAGAGGACTAGCAGCCCTATCCAAGAGACAGCAATTAACGTACATAATGCAGCAGCACAATATCGACAGAATGGCAATACAAGAAACCAAACAAGCATTTGAATCACACGACGGTTACACTTTTTTTTTCCAGGAAAGCAGGCTAACAGAGGTCCAGCACACTATGGAGTAGGGTTTGTCATCTCGCCCCAAATCAAACATTGCATTTTAGATTGCATTCCCGTGAACGGCCGCATGATGAAATTGAACATTTCAGCAAAAGGACGTAAGTACTACATTATCAATTTATATGCTCCGCATAGTGGCAGACCGAGTGAAGCGCATGCTGGGAACGCCCCATGCTTCATTGGGGGTATGAATGAACGCAAGAATTCATGGCAGACAAGTTTCTGAATTTGACATCATGGGGCACCACACTTTTGGGCACGGCGCTGGATACGTACAAGAGCAGTATTTTATTGATTTTTGTAGATATAACAATTACATCATCACAAGCACGTATTTCTCAAAACCGCCACAAAGCAGTGCACGTTCAAGTTTTCTGAGACTGAGGGTTTTGCGGCGCCATGGGCACCTGATAGATTTGCCCAACTTGACCACATTTTGTGTCCAAAACGCTGGAAAAATGCAATAGTTGATATTGAAAGTAGACCTGATATTGCTTTTGATACAGACCATGCAGTTTTAACCACAAACATTCGAATCAAACTTGGAAAGAAAGACTGTTCGAAACGACGAAAGACTGCCAGATTCAGAAACCCAAGCGAGCAGGCAAAGATGAGATTCAACGATGACATCCGAGCAAATTTCGACTTTTGTTCATCCCGGGACAGTGTACAAGTGAACGACAAGAATTTCTCACAAGCAATCAAGCAGGCCGCAGAAAAGTTTCTAACCAAAATGCCTACCGAACAAAAGCAATTGTACTTATCTGAAGCAACCTTGGAATTTGATTGAAAATAGACAAGCGGCTCGGGTACAGAGCAACTCAGACCTTGAACAGCAACTCAATGCAGGCACCAAGAGATCAGCAAGATGCGACAGGAAAAAGTGGAAACTCAGGATGCTCGAAGATTTTTCATCCGCCAGGGCAAAATGGAAAGGCGTTAAACTTGAAAAGTATTCATGGCCAATCAGTTCCACTACAACGACATTGGGCGTGTACCCATCACCTACCACCAGACAAGGTAGACAAGAGAGAAGTAGTGGACACGCAACCACCTATCAATATAGGATCAACCACGATCGAGGAGATACATGAAGCTTTACGCTCATCAAAAATAGACAAAGCCCCAGGCCCAGACGGCCTCACAATCGAATTGTACAAATTACAAATATCTAGACGAAGACAACCTGAGGTTGCTGGCGAGAATCTTGAACCAAATGTGGACTGAAGAGTTGTACCCTGATGATTGTGCCTACGCAGAAGTTGTTTCTATATAAAAAGGCAAACCAGAGCTTCCTGAATCGTACCGTCCTATTTCTTCGCTGAATGCATCATACAAAATTTTGACCAAATTTTGCAGACAAGAATTGCAGACGCCACTGATCAGTTTGTAAGTGACACACAATTTGGATTCAGGAGGGGCAAAAGTACTTCAGAACCTCTATTCTGCGTGCGCCGATTACAAGACCTTGCAGAAGCCGGACACCAAAACATCATATTAATTTTCTTTGACAGAACCTCACACCAAAGGTTATTTGAAGAACGAATGAAGATTGACGCCAAAATGATCAACCACATTAAGGCTTTGTATGAGCATCCGTTCTTCAAAACAATCGAGAAAACCAAAAAAAACGAATGGACAAAACAGCACTCTGGCATACGACAGGGATGTCCGCTATCGCCTTACTTATTTATTTATGTATTTATTTATTTATGTATTTATTTATTTCATGATGAACGGACTGTTTTTCGATGTGAGGCACAAAAGCAATGATGCGTTTTCCAGAAAACTGTCAATAACATGACGTTTCAGGAACTTTTGTGCGCAGACGACACTCTAGTCATTGCCAAAAACACCCAGACTGCAAAAGATTACCTGAGATACACCGAAGAAGAATCAGAATACTACAACATAAAACTATATAAACGGAGACAAATGCGTATGCATCACCTACAACAGAAACAATCAAATAACGTTGGCAGACGGGCAAAAGTTGAAAAGTGTGGACGAAACTATCTATTTGGGAACGCAGATCAATAAAAGGGTGAACCCTAAGATTGAAATCAATCGACGCATCTCGAGCACAATGCCGATACTGAAGATAAAGACTTGACTTGTTCTGAAAACAAGCGCGGGTGCCAACCAAATGGAAAATTCAAGTATTTGACGCAGTTTGTGTTTCCAAACCCTTGTACAGCCTGGAAGCACTGCAACCAACAGAAACCGCGGCAAGTAAACCGGATACTTTCCAATTAAAAGGTTTCAAAAACAAATTGAAAATGTCCGCAACCTACATTGACCGAGCAAATACCAACCATGAAGTCTACAGACGTGCTAATTTGGAAATGGGCCTAGGTGCAGAGGAAATCACCCGTCCATTAAGTGATGTTCTACAGGAAAAGCGAGGAAAAGTATTGGGGCATATAAACAGAAGACCAAGAGATCACCCACAACACCAAGCCACTTTCGCTACAAGAAATCTTTTGCCACAACAAGTTGAGCACAGAAGGGTGGGTCGCCCTAGAGCGGCGTGGACGTATGAAACAATGAAAGAATGCTGGCACAGAAAATGTCACAATATACCATTTCACAAATACAGAACAGGGAGCACCGTGAACAAATAAAAACATGGGTGCTCAACCGAGAAGATCTTTTTTGACAGTCATTTTCACCTACAGGACGAACAGCTGCTGTGGTGGCGCCAACGGGTCTCACCGAGACCTATGGTTTGAAAAAAAAATGTCGATGACATCGTCGCATTTCCATGAATGTTTGATTGCTATGCGCCACAGGTCCATAGGTGACAGCCACGTTGTCTTTCAAAGCTGAGCGCGCTGTCTGTGCAAGTCGCTGCTGCTGCCTGCTGCCTGCTGCTGCCTGCTGCTGTAAGCTAAGGTTTGAAGTGTTGTTCGCTAACTGGGCACCAGCTTGCCGAGTGCTCATCGATAATGTCAGCGAGTGGTACTCTCTCGTCTTCATTGTCTACCGATGTTTTGTTGGATTTGCCGCGCCTAAGACTGCAACCCTAATGTGCAGGGGGTTCTTGGAGTCAGGCCAGGGCAATCAATAACCAGTCGCATTCTCAAGCAGATGCTTTCACCAGTGTAGCATGGAAGCTTTGCCATGGACCTTCAGGAGTTGCCTTGGTGTTAGTGAGGTTAGTGTGTTAGACAGCACCAGCAGTGGAACAGCAGTCACACATCACAAGGGATTTGTGCCCCAAAGACATGACCCTTGCAATCCATCTCTGCCATCCAAACTGAGGTGCTAAATGTAGTAAATGCTGTGTTTGTTCAGAGCACAATGAAAGTAGCGCAGGTTGGGCTGTGCTGCGCAGCTTTTGATTACCTGGAACAGATTGAAGAAACAACAATCCTGATTGAGATCCAAATGTTTGATTTTGACAACCTCATGGAACATCATGGAGCTGCAAACAAAAAGTAAATCTTCATGGATCTCTCTAGTTGCCGCTGCACAGTTTGTCATCTGCTTGTTTCGCCCAGTGAGTATGCCTAGCCGTGATGAAGCTTGTCAGGCCGATGAAGAAGTCATTGCCCGGGAAAAAGCGAGGACACAGGAAACATATCAGAAGAGAGTGACGACCTTGTTCCGTCAGGCAGCTGCTACGTCTTGACATGTAGCCAGTAATGCAGTAGGATATTGCCAAGTTTAATATTTTGCAAGGGTTGACCTGGGCAAGACGACGACTTCTTGCATAACACATGGCCCGCATGCAACATCAAAGGTTGAACTTTGAACCAGTCAGCATTAAATCTGAAGGGTGGGAGCATTGATCCCGAAGGTGTTTCGGTTGCAGGTGGATACTTCTGGTGATGGCAACATAGACATCAAGGAGTTTGAAAGGCTGCTGGAGCATCCCAGACTGCAGTTGTGGCTACATCAGTTGGAGATCGAAACCACGGACCTCGTGGGATTGTTCAACATGTTGGATGATGGGGACGCTTGGCTCCGCAACCACTGGGCACCAATGGGTCCACTATGTCCCATTTAGGGGTCAAGAATTTTGAGCGATGGCCATGCATGTGTAGAGTCTACAGTGTAGAGAAGAAAGAGGCGGAAGATAGCGGCCTTTCGGTGCTTTGAAGGCTA
Source organism: Cladocopium goreaui (assembly GCA_947184155.2). Lineage (NCBI taxonomy): Eukaryota > Dinophyceae > Suessiales > Symbiodiniaceae > Cladocopium > Cladocopium goreaui. The sequence goes on from CAMXCT020004401.1 coordinate 122,355, forward strand.
CATAATTAGGAAAGAACACTTTTGTGATCATCACCTGTTCTTTGACGCCACGTGTGTGAATCTTTGTGAATTCGAAACGTTGGCTATTCACAAATCATCACCAATGTGGGCGATCATCAAATCAGGGCAACTACAGTGTGCCACAGTTTGTTGTGCCCTTCCAACAGGACGGTGAGATCTCGCTTGAAGAGTTTGAGAGTGGCATTTTGCGAATCAAAGGCATGGCACGTAACTGGGCGGGAAATTTTCCGTTGCTTGGTTGGCTGATTGGCTCACCGCGGCTCACCTCCAGCCGCGCCTAGCTCCCCACGGGGTGCCTCGAGGTAGCTTTGATGTGAACAAGATCCAGCGAGACATGACAAGGCTGACCTGCCCTGTCCAACCTGCAGCTGCTTCATGATCTTCATGTTCAAAGTGTGAAACTACTCAATATAACATGGTTTTTTCATGCTTTTTCCATGTCCTTCACGCCTGGAAACCGCTCAATAAAGATGCAACATGATGCAACCAAATTTGCTGATGGGTTTTCACATTGACAACATTCAGATCATTCAGCCCGATTCAGGCTGGCCTCCAAGATGGATATGATCCTGTGCAGCTTACCGTATACCAAAGCCTTGGTTACCAAGATGGACAAGAAAAAGATGCTGAGCAGCTATAGTACAGCAATACTGGTAGCGTTGCAAAGTTCTTCCAGACCTTGATTGCAGTTAGCACCGAACTTTGATTGGAGAGTGCAAACCTTGGTCCGCCCAGTTGATCACACTTCTTTCTTTGGGAGTGGCTAGAGCACAAAACAACACATGACGAACTTTCGTGGGTCGGTTAATCCATGCCACATACCCATACATCCCCCATTTTCAGGGGTCAACGAACATCAATACTCAATACACAATTTGTGTATTTTCTTGCCGCATTTTCGGCTGAATCACTCATCCGGGTCCAGCGATTCGTGACGCTGAGGAGAGCACAGGTTCTTGATGCTCCCCAGCCAAGCTTTGCTAAAGATGTGCTGTGATCACCGCACCGTAGAACCAACGATACAAAGGAGACCACAGAGGCCCCAAGAGGATCCCACCAAACGGGTTCAAGGAGCCTTACTGATGAGATGAATGAATAGCTGTGATAGATTCGGATAGATATGCACGCATATGTCTGCATAGGTGTATATACACATTGCTAACGTGTCTTCATATGACAAATATGAGCGTGATCCTGATTCACAACTTCCAGTTTAAGAAGCGTGGCCTCCTCGAACCAGCTTCCGAGTTTGCTCGAACTTGGTTTCACCAAAGCACTGGCAGCTTTTTCCTCACATGCCATATGCGGACAGAATAAAAAGCGAAAAACTGGTGGCCACAGGGATGGGGTGGGAGTGCTTGGAGTACTGCGAGTCCTAGGATGCCAGTTTTTTACCCATCCGATCATCTACCTTAGCACCCAGTGGCTTCCAAGTCGCCAGGTGGAGCAAGTGCGACGCAGCCTCCTCAGATTTTTTTGTTCTTTGAACAGTCCTCTGAGCTGGCGGGGCTCAGCTCATTCCAATGGATTAGAATAGAATGGCTAGTAGATATGGAATAGATATGAATTAGATATGAATTGCTTGTGTTTCCTCTATATTAGTAGATGCTATTTGCCTGCAGCAGGGGTCAGATTTGTTTTTGTTTGACCGCGACTTGCGGCTGTCCAGCGGCACGAGGAGACAATCAGTACTACAAAGCTGTGAACAGAGAGTTGAAGCGACGTTTGCGCTCCTTGCTAGAGCACAAGAATGGCGAGGCGTGCTCGGACGAACTTCAATCCCGGAAAGAAGGATCACATATGTATACACACCACACCTATATACACTGAATTTCAGAGCCAAATTGGACAAAGTATTTGTGGAATCAATGATTTGGATACGGTCACAATTGTGAAACCCTACATTTTACTTCACAATGTGAATATCTGGCCATCTTTCAGGAAGTGCTAAGATGTGAAGGATGCTGCAACCCAATTTGAGACACGTGAGGGACGCTTGACATCAATTGACTGTCAATACTGAAGGGGCCCAAGGGGCCAGGGACGGTCGAAACCCAGCAGTTCAGATGTTCCACTGGTCAGGCGGACCCAGCAGCGTCTCCGACCCCAGCCCGTTTCGTGCCCATAACAGAGGAGCGTGTTGAGGGGTGTGATGACGGTGGGGTTGCGGATGGTGGCACCCCGGAACCTCCAAATATCTCAAAATTAAATGATATTATATAAACCCAAACGCCCCGAACCACCGAAGCTAATGCAGGGAATTTTCATCACCATGATGAAACAACTATTCACCCCGCTTCGCGTGGGGTGGCCGCCCACACCGCAGGTTTATTTCGGTCCGTGACAAGGGGCTAAGGGTGGTTTTCCCCCGTGGGGGCTCCCCAAGCTAAGAATTTTCACTTTCCCCCCCCGTGGGGGCTCCCCAAGCTAGGGAATTTTCACTTTTCCCCCCCCGTGGGGGCTCCCCAAGCTAGGGAATTTTCACTCTTCCCCCCCGTGGGGGCTCCCCAAGCTAGGGAATTTTCACTTTTCCCCCCCGTGGGGGCTCCCCAAGCTAGGGAATTTTCACTTTTCCCCCCCGTGGGGGCTTCCCAAGCTAGGGAATTTTCACTTTTCCCCGCCGTGACAGCTTCCCAAGCTATGAAATTTTCACTTTTCCCTCCCTTGGAGGCTCTCCAAGCTGCGGAATTT
>CAMXCT020004401.1:125166-162666 GCA_947184155.2 Cladocopium goreaui
GGAACATGAATGAGAGTTGCTCTCAGGATCGTTTTTTTGCATTTCGTGGAAGCGAAATTTCGTGGAAATTTACAGGTAATCAGAAGTTTTTCGGCGCAAGTGATGTCGAAAATGTGAGGGGGTCATTTTCGGCGTAAGTGACCTTAAAAATTTCGTCCTAAGTGAACGTGGGACCTTTTTGGGGTATTTGGAAACATCCATTTGACCACCATGAAATCTTGATTTCTTGGCTTATTGAACGCTTAAGTTGGGGGATGTTGGGGGCCGCCCGGTGAGGGGCAGTTTGGGAGCTCCATGATTCTTGGCATGGTGGATGGTGTTGGAATGTCAAGTTTGATTCCAGGAGCTTTCGGGGAAGATGGCTCAAGAAGTCCAAGAGATGGCCGATGCACGGCCATAGTTGAATAAAGCAGATGTTAGGCTGTACACATGATTCCACACGCACACACGCACGCACGCAAAGGCTCAACACATTTGGCACACACACACACACATTACGCACACGCACACAGAGACATGCGCGTATGAAATTGACTTTCTGCTTGATTTCGAGACAACCCATCGTCCTGGCTGATTCATCCATTGAGGCATTGACTGCACCCATACGCAAGCAACAACCCCTGTTATGGGAACTAGAAACTACGTTTTTCAACTTGCTTTGATGGAGAAGCGCATTGATCCCGCGGATGGGGCGTCCTACACTTTTAAGGAGGGGCTCCAGCGTTTCAAAGCTGAGGGAGGTGTTTGTTTGGAAGGGAACATTTCCGAAACCTGACACTGTGGAACTAGTTCGGCTTGCATTTTTGTTGTTGTTTCAATCATGTTTGTTTTCCATTCGTGCGTGGTATCAAAATCGAAGTTTCCTCAGGCTGAGTGTGCCAGGAGATCAGTGGCTACTATGCTCGGCAATACAGTCAGCAGGAGTGAGTTTGAGATGGGTGTCCCCCCAATCCAAGGAACATAAGGAACAGAGGATCAGAAGATCCATCCCTTAGTTTTCCTTTTCTTAAAAAAGACCGTTTTGGCGGATTGTTGGGTCACCAAATTTTGCAAAGACTTTTGTTCTGCTTCATTCTGTCGTGTGAATTCGTATCTCACGATTACACTCATGTCCTCTCTATCTCATCCCTTGTCTATGCCAGCTGACTTGGCGTGGTTGAATTGGCCCTGCTTTTCGCTTCCTGCTTTCCAGCAACACCAGGAGATCCAGCAATATTGGAACCAACGCTGCAGGCGACCGCAGTGTTCAGCTTTCTTGTTAGCATGGACATGGAGAAGCAGTGCCGGTGGCAAAAACAAGGCATTCGATGAAGATGATGAAGAGATTGCCTGGGATTCTGAGTGCTTGCTTCCATGTCTAGGGGCTTTGTATCAAAACTTGTGGCTCCTCCAAGTTTCTACCCTGGAGGCCAGTGTCATCGCGGGCCGAGGCCTAGGGGCATAGGCTTCCAAAACATCCAGCAGAGATGAGATACTGTGACAAAACCACCAGGCCAAACGGCGAATGAACCAATGATTGTTGTGATGGTCTACGCCCATCATTCTTTTGACGTTTCTTCTACATGCACTTTGAATCAGCAATCAGCCACTAAAACCCATCTCCATCCATCTCTGATCGCAGGGTTGTGGCTCACGGCAGGTCCCAGAGGAGTTGCCAAACCTGGAGCGGCTGAGCGAAGCGAAAGCTACGCGGCGGATTTGGCGCATGCGCTTGGTGTGTGGGGATATCATTGCCCAGTGGTAGTAGCCCCGTCAAGTGGGATTGCAGCAACTACCAATGCACTAACATTGGGATACAACCAACGATCAGGGAGATAGAGATCTTCCAGTTGGGATATGAGTAGGAACAATGTGGATCTAGGTGGAACTGCCTTGCTCAGCGGTTGTAGTCAGTAACGTTTCCCTTTTTTGGATGCTAGCCATTTGAAGGTATGTGGGCTGACATGGGCGCAACTTCAGGGACTCCATAGTATTGATGGGCTCAGGTCTCCTTTTGCCTGAACCCAAAGTCTCCTAACTGCAATTTGGACCATGGCCAGTGGCCAGCTTACAAATACGCGCTAGGATTTCCCTCTCGATAGATATAGAAATATATAGAACCAAAGAATCAATTTCTGGTAGACTAAAGTGGACACTATCATTGTGATTTTACATCGCTAAAATTCGCAAGGCCAATCGAGGATATGAGATTCTCTTCTTTTGTCCTTCTTGTTCTTCCTCTTTGCCTCGTCCTGTTTCCTTCCTTTTGTTCCAGGAAATCTGGAGCCGCCTTCACGGCCATCTATGAGAAGGTGCCGGAGGATGCGAAGCTGGTGGCTTCGGTGAATGCGGGAAACCCCAAGAAGCTGAAGGCGCGGGCCTTCGTGCCAGGATTTGGCCAAAAGGGCCTTCATGGCTGGGGAAGCTGTCGCTAAGAAAGTCAACTGACCCCAATAAATTGATCATGTTCAACAATCGAGAATCATTCACAGATCCTTTCATGCAGGTGATGTTCATAATCCCAATTTATCCCAATGTTATGGGGCATTGCCCATCAGGTTGGTGGTGGCACCATCAACGGCCAGTTTGCGCAGGAGCTCTCGACACAGGGCAGGCATCGGCAATGATTGGACGGTGAAAATGGCAAATGGAAGGAAGGATTACATCGATAGATCCAACATGGAAGCACGACGATATTGATTGGATTTGGACCTGGAAGATTATTTTCATATTGGATTGCCATTTTAGGGTTCCATGTTAAATTTAGGCAATAGTCAACGAAGGTATGCTCTTTGGTAAGTGGTGATAGTAGGACATACCCAGTTGACTTCTTATCCTTGATTGGGGCCACAGAAGCCAGTCTGCAACACACCTAGTTTGGCTACTGGTAAAAATTGGCAAAAAGGCTTGCACGCTTGATACTTTGCTCGTTCCGTAGCACGATTTTTTTCTGGCGAGCGAAGTATTTGTGGTGACGCGGCCATTTTGGATGGTTGACTTCGTCCGCGCTCATCTTGGTGGAATCAATTCACCGCAGGGCAGATATTTGATGCACGGGAGGATGGTTTCAGATATTAGCCCTGTGCTATTGGTTGTTATTGGAGTTATGGGACCATCTATTATGAGAATGACATGACATGAATATGAATATGAAACCATACGGACTATAGCATCGCTTGAGGAGCTGCACCAAGTTGCTGGCCACGACCCGGAGGCTTACAGCCCCATGCACGAGGCCGGCCGCCCAGACGTCTCGCGGTAAAGATTTTCTTTTGGAGTTGGAGCTCATGAAATGAAGATGATAAAGGCTCAGCTTCAAGGCTAGAACTGTTACTATCACGATCAGTATCACTGCCACTACCACAAAAACTATCACATCTATCACTATCACTATCACTATCACTGTCACTATCACTATCACTGTCACTATCACTGTCACTGTCACTGTCACTATCACTGTCTCAATCACAATCGCATTTACATTCACATTCACATTCACATTCACCGCCATCACCACCACCACCACCACCACCAGCAGCAGCAGCAGCATCATCATCATCATCATCATCAACAACTGTGTCTTTACTTCACTGCTATGTCGGTTCGTTATTAGGCTTTCACGGTAACCCTGATGGCACGATAAATCCAAACAGCCAGGGCCTGCTGAGGATGGCCATGAAGGCTGGTATTAAGTCAAGGGCCCAGCTGAGTCAGTGCGCCATCGCTTTGCAAATGTTAGGATGGTTCTGCAAAGATGTACAGTACTGTAACTATACAAGAGGTACACCAACTGAAACTGGAACCTTTGCAGTTGCAACTTCTTTCCTCCCTACGATCCACTTTTCTGCTGGCCTCCATGAAATGAGACGAAGTGAGGGTTCAGATGTCTCAGGTCTGGGCTGTTTCCTGCGCCCAGTACTGTGCGCCTGCCACCCTGCAGGGAACTTAGCTGTGAGTTCATGCCATTCAAATGCTGTTACTGATGAATTTCGGCTGAACTAATATAAACGTTTCTTTCATTTTCTTCAACCCTGAAATTGTTTCAAATCCAGAGACATGAGCATATTGAAACTGTGTTTCGAGGATTCAATGGGGCTGCATCTCATCAGGGGCTTACAGTTTTACTCTCTTCTTCACCACTTGTTGAATCCAAGCCCTTGGAACTGAACCCACTCTCATCACCCAACCTATAGCAAATCCAACTGGCCATGGCTCAAAAATCCCCTCTCCACCCCCCCAACATCAGAGTTTTTTGAAATGTCTTTTTCATTCCCTTGAGGAAACGCACACATAAAAATCATCCATAGATTGACCAGTCAAGTTGTCCAAAATGACGGCTTCAGCAGCAGGTTTGGAGGCCGCCTTCCTGTACCTTGGCTCCAGCGATTCGGAGGCCCAGGAGGTGGCCAACGATCCAGGCAGAGGCGGCCTGGTGATCTTGGCTCCTTGGCAAACTGGCCAAGGTTGGTTCGCCTTAGGACTGGTGGCAAAATGATCGCATGTGTTGTATATCTAGATCCGTATATATATAGTTATATAATCATATATATATAACATAGCCATATACAGTATATGTATATATATTTATAGCATATAATCACACACACACATATATATATATATCCATATATTATCCTATAGATATATTTGCGAATGCACACGCACACATATGTACATGCATATTTTCTAATATCCATAAAATGAACCCAGGATCTATTATCAAACATGGTTGGTAGGAATAAGGATAATTAAAGGGTCCACCGTCAAAAAGTGACAAAACAATGCTGCAAATGGTGTGCAGAGAGCCCTTGAGGAAGGGGTTTCTCAGTTACACAGCCCTTTTGGCATGAGGAGGTTGGGAAAGATATGCATCCCTCTTCCTATCTGAGGACATCTTTGAAGAGCGAGACTCGCGTCCTTACCATGCCAAAAATGTGGCAATGGTGCATCTCAGCCTGCAACATAGGGCAGGTTTTGATTATGTAAGAGTCAGGGATTCAACAGATAGTGAGTCCAAAAAGGGTGCCCCAAGGAGGATCGTTTCCCTCCTAAAGTTCCTAAAGATGTTTGGCGGTGGAAATTTCGAAAACTCATGTATTGAGACGGGTTTGAAACGGGTGTCCCAGCGTTTCGTCAGTGCTCAGGTACACTGTTGGGCCTCAACGTGTGGATGAAGCGGATGATGCTTCCTTTCTCTGGACCCTAGCCTGATAGCTAGCGAACATTTGAATTCAAAGGAGCAGACAGAAGAGTGCAACATTGTTTGCCAATTTCTCTTCGCATTTTCTTTCAGATTGTATTGGGGTGTCAACTTGTCCTCATCTTTAAATGCACTAGTTACAATTTCCGGAGAGGCCTTGGTATCTTCGTGTTTGGTTTGCATCTGTCTCTGTCTCTAACGAATCAATCAAATCGGACGGTGCTCCCAAGGAAAGTGCGCTTGGTTGGCCGCAACGTTGTGAGGGCATGCCATGACTACAACTCCCAGCTGGGGCCCAGGTACAGGGCTAAGCTTTTCAACACGACAAAGAATAACCATGTCCAATTGATTGTCATTTTCTGCTGCGTGGGAAGCAATCATGGCAGTGGAAAAAACATATTGCTACATATTTGGTGATTCCCATGTTTGCTGATTTAGTCATTAAATACCGTATTTCCGATTTTTTGCATTGATTGCCAAGTGAATTTCCTGCAGGGTACTTACATCCTATCTCCCATGATGTCATTGACGTCATAGTTTCCGCAAGGGCAAGCCTTCCTCGCATCGAGCGGATGAGACTCTGTTTGGTGAGTGGAGGGAAATTTGCCGGCCGAGTCCCAAAGGACTGGGTTTCATTGCAGTGGCATGATATGCAGCATGCAGGTTGAGCACAGCATCAATCGGAAAGAGGGACGGGTATGACAAGGATTGACAAGGACGTTAATGGTGGAAAATGACGCAACCATTACATAGACCGATCTGCAGCCATATTAATATTGGCTTGAAGAATTCTGTAGGAGTTATGTTTTCCATTCGGCGACTTTCTCGCCCCACCTGCCGCGCACTGGGAGCTTGTGCCGTGCTTCTCGCTTGTCATTCCATGAACTTCATCGCCGGAGCCACTGGGTACAAGCGCCAAACCACCTTAGCACGTCATGCCACGGCCACAGCCACAAGGCACCTGCATGACCCCAGCGCGCGGGACGAGTTTTATGGACAGCCCATGAATGTGGCGAAATATTTGGTGGATCTCCATGATGCCAACGCACCTGGGCGATGGGCCACCCCACAAAAGACCCCTGACGCCAGAACCCTTCCCATGTGTAAACGTACGCTGGTGCCATTTTGTACCGGGATCTTTCCAAACGTGACTCGGGTGGTCAAAGTTGGGGTTGAACAGCTTTGTTTGGCGCAACAACTTATTAAGGATTGATATTGATCTATTGCATCATGGACGCAGATTTCTGCGCGTAGTACGCGTTAGTTGGACAAAACCGCCATGATCCCCTTTGTATCGATGGTCCCACTGTCCAAGGCACCTTTTGACTTCTGTGGTGGCATGATGTTCCAGTTGGTACTCTCCAACAAGTTGAGGGAACACTTGGCGTTGGTGGCACAGGGTGCTGGTGAGCAACCCATGGTCTTCGACTCGTTCAAGCCCAGGACCGTCTGTGGATCGGGAACGTTGGAAATCTGGTATGTTGGAACAGAATGCAGATAAATGCGGATGTGCCCAGACATGACCAGCGACAACATTTCATGTTTGTTGGATCACACATCATGAAACGGGTTCTGTCCCAACACGATCGTGGTTGGCACACCCGGATCGCTTAGAACTTCAATGCGACTGGTGTTTGCGGGCAGGATGTTCATGACTCCCGGCTACAGCCAAGACGCCCATGCAGACAATGTGAAGGTCTTCCATGGCCGCGAAATTCGACAGGTGCCAAACGCTGCTGGAGGCATGGGCTTCGTGTTGCAACTCAGCATGGCCGAGGGCGATCCCGAGGGATGGACGGCTGAGGACCAGGGCCACCCCAAAATTTTGGGTACTGGACCGGTTGCCACCAATGGTGACTAATGTGGGTAAAACAACAATAAACCATCCATTTGTCAATGAATTTGGGATTGGTTTATACCATTTTATACCACCTGTTTATGGTGATTTGGGGGATGGTTTATTATCGTTTTACCAACAGTAATTATGATCATATTTCTCACCCAACAAGTATGTAAGTGAAAGAAACGGGACTAGCTAGCGTATGTGCGAAAACCGGGATATAACCAACCTGGCACAGATGATCAACGAAATTGATCCACCGAACCTATGGGGTGCAAAGCATTGCTTTTGAATGGCTAAATAGTGGGTGAACACCCAAGAAAGGACGTTCAAAAAGGGACGTTTCAAGAACTGCTGGAGGAGATCAAGGAATACGACGGCTGGGGCCACGACAGTGGCCGAAACTGGAGGAACGCAGATCGATGGGAGAAGGAGGGCTTCCAAGGTGTGAAGGCCAAGTTTGGGGAAAGGGCCTTTGGATTGCACCATCGGTTCCTTGGTCGGCTTGGTCCGCTTGGTCGAATGTTTAAGATGGCTGGGGTGCTGATGGGTCATGAATTTTGCATGGCTTCGGATCCAGCGAAGCTTCTTCCTGGAACGGCTGAAACGGCTGCAAGAGAAATTGGAATAAACATGAATCAACGACAAGCTCGGTGCACCCCAAAGTTCCCCTTACCCACTGATTGATAGTGTGGCTCTTGACTGAGGTTCTACCTCCACTTCGATTTCATGAATCGGATGTGGCTGTCAGCGGAGGATGGCTGCGAAGGACATCCAGCCCGCCTGTCTTAGAAAGCCAAGCTGGTGCGCCCAGTACCCAACTGCAGTACCCAACTTGTCTCGTTGTGGAGAAAAAGGGTGCGATGCTGTTGATGGATGATGCGGCCCCCCTGGGCCCTGGCCCATACTTGGTGACAACTCTGGGGTTATTCCAGGTCCAAGGTCTTCCGATTGATCCATAGTTTGCGTATGGTTGCGTATGGTTGGGAAGCAGTAGATGCTGATTGGGCTCTTGGAATGGGAACAGAGGTTCGCTTCCAAACCCACAAACTGCAAGGAGAAAATGGCACCTCCGATACCTGCAAATCCTCCTCTCATTTATGGATATGTATGAAGAATTACGTATATGGAAACATACTTTGCAGTTCCCCCCATTTGGATCCATTTGGCCCATTTGCAACTGGGAGGTTTCTAATACGGCTGGTCCTGTTGATTTCTGACCAGAGACGAGAAACATTTGTGAGAGGTTTGTAACAACTCCAACGTGCAATGTAGGCACATGTAGGCATGATTTCTTACATTTTTATTACATTCAGTGAATTTACCATCTGAAGCCTTGTCCCTGGCAGGACCAGGTGGCTCGGCAGCTGGTGCTGGGGGTGCTGGATTCCCAGCTGGCGGAGGCCTGCGATGCGGCCATGCTGCCTGAGGTGCAGTTCGCCTATGACGGTGACGTCTTTCGAGCCTTGGCAGGAGGCCAACTAGAAACGAGGCCCTGGGCCCTGATATGATCATATAAATCATATATGACATTATACATAGGGGCTTTATGACTAGCAAGAACATGATTTTGGCCAACAAGCCAGATGAGGGTGTACATAGACATGTGGCAGTGGCAGATGCTCACCATTGTAAGCATGGCTCAGAAATGGGGGCCGCTGCACGCCGCACGCCCGACAAATGTTTGGTCATGGTTAAGGAGCATCCAGAAAATTGGAGTTTGACATCAGCACATAAACTGTTATAGTTATACATATATATATATATAAATAAATACTATATTATATAGTAATATAGTGTGTAGTATATATATATAAATATATACATACTGCACACACACACATTGATTTGGTTCAACCTCATTTTTCACGTGATGTCCAGAAAATGGTGCCATCTCGGAAGCTGATCCGTCTCGACCTGGTGCTCCCCAGGTCAAGTCTGGGAGGCCTTGGGTGGCGCCTGATGGCCGCGATGTGCCGTTCTGCGGAGTGAAATGAAAGCAGTTCTTCCCTGCAGCTTTCCCAAGTGGGACATGTTTTTACCTCTTGAAGGGCCTCACTTCCGAAATCTGTCCTTCCGAATGGACCTTTGCTGTGATAGATCCAGCGCTCCAGAACAGCAATCTTATTTCCACTGGTCCACTACTGGTCCCCCCCATTGCTGCGGTTGGCATCTTAAGGTCTGCAAGAAGCTGCAGATGGCAAGATGAAGAGGCATGTGAGCAGGAGTTGGGTGCGGAGAGTGTAGTGGTGACAATGGTGACAAGTCGTTCACTTCAAGCCACCCAACTTGTGGGAACGCAGAAACTGCTGGAAGGACCTGGGAAGAGCCAATGACTGGGCTAGAAATTTGCGATGCATTGCAGAAACAACATGTACAGGTGCCCGCCAAGCTTGGGCCTGACCAGATGCTTGGGCTAAGGAAAACATCTGTTGCTTGAAGCTGAAAAGCAGCGCTTGGGGTACCATGCCTCCGAGTTCATGTCAGTCGACCCGATTTTGCCCGAAGCAGAGGCCTTTTCCTACGTGCTTCAACATGTGAGCGCAAGTTTCCTTGCCCGCCCTTGGCTCCTACAAACAACCACCCCACCCCACCTCTTCATGGATTCCCTTGGGTTTCAACATGCAGCTGGATCTCCTCTCCGCAGCCGTTGGCTTTGACCCTGGGGGGTGCTGCAGCTCACTGGTGCAGTGGGAGGCACCGACCAAAGGTTGGGCATCTTGGCGGCAGCCATGCGGCACTGGGTTGGGTGCGTTGGGTGTGTTGGGTGGGATGAATCCAAGTTTTGGGGGTTTGGTGGAAGCTGTGGAAACTTGGAAGATCCTCGGAGATGAATCAGTTAACAGTTGGCCCTTGTTGGCGAATTTTTGATATCAGAGAAAGAGAGGTGGAGGGATTTACCGCAAAGCAATGCGTGCCGTTGGCGCAGGCTGCTTCCTGATTGCGCCTCGGGACGCAGGCGGAGACCCGAGTGCTGGGTTTTTGCCTCTTGCCACTCTTTGGATCGATGGGGTCGAGAATTCAAGACCTTGAAGGTGGGTCCAACATGATTTATTGATGTTTAATGATGTTTACAGTATTCACTTTTGCCAGTGTATTCAAAGCAGAAGGACTATCATCCAAGAAATCCTGAGAGACTTCTTCCAACGGGCTTGGTTGCGAAGGATGAGAAAAGCAGGAGGTGCACGCAGAGAGCTGAGTTGGAGATGTTTGCCCCCGTGGCCCGTGACATCGATACAGCTTGGTTGAGAGGATTTTGCCATTCTTGAGACCTTTTGCAAGATTTTAAGAAGCGTTTCAATGAAACTCATAGCACTTTCATTCAACCACAGTTGAGCAGCTGTGTAAAGGCATCGCCGGTATAGCAGATATGGAGGCCCAGAGCATTCCAGTGCCATCAGATGTTGCTCTTCGCCCGTGCATATGACTGTATGCATGGGGTGGCCTACCGATGCCTGCGGATGCCTGCGGATGCCTACGGATGCCTACGGATGCGTACGGATATGATATGTATGCACATGTAAATACAGAATTATATTGCATAGATATACATATTCACATACATGCATCTGTTGATTGAAGGTCTGTGACTTATGTCCTTTGGCTCCTTCACTCATGGCTAGGGCATTCCAACACCTATGCCCGTGGGGCTGCTGAACAGAGTGCAAAGCCTCGAACTGAAACTGGAGGACGTGCCTCCTTTGGCACAGATGGTTGATCTTGCATGAGCTCAGTTAGCAAGTTGTAGAATGATGCGGGTTGGTTGATGCATTACGAAGATGGGACATATCATCCACCAGATGGTTTGCATGCAGCCTGAGCAGTCGGTTTCTGATGTTGCAGGATGCCATGGTTGTGATTGGTTGTGTGAGGATCTGACGGCTGATGTTTGGCTCAAGATCTAGGCCTAGGCAGAATCCCACTCTCAGGTTCCACCGCGCAGTAATGATCTTTGCACAGGAGGATATCCTTAATCAGCAGCTCGACATCAATGTTCAAACGTGCCTGATGTGTTTTTTCAAAGGGAGATTTGAGCAACTTTTTTCCAAGATATGATTCAACATGAGAAACAATGAGGAGTTTAGGTGATTGAAAGCTTAACAATACTGAGCATGAAGGTGTCTCAATGTGTCTCACATGATTCAGATGACCTTTCTTCACACCGGCGATCAGGAAGCCTCTTGCTTGGTTCCCGGGCATGGCTGGCACGGAGAACAAGGAATCCAACGTGGAGTGCACAGAGAAGGGCAAGTCCGTGTGGGACCGTTCTGTGGCAGCAGCGGGGCTGGGTTCTATAGGGTCTATTCGTGGTCTATGCCGTGCGTATGCAACTTAATCCAATGGAATACACTGACACATTAATAACACATTAATAACATGTAATTTGGTCTAATGTCAGCAGGCATCCATGCAGGTACGCGGTAGATGAGTAATTATACGCGCAACCCCCCCTTTCGCCCACACAACTTTTTAGGGATCCAAAGGATATTGATTCAAGGGAATCTTGATGTTTCAAAAGAGTTTCTAGGGAATCATCAAATCCCCACACCCGTTAAACTTTATTTTCAAGGGAATGTTCAAGGAGTTTAGGGTTTAGGATTTTAGGGTTTCGGGTTTGGGGTTGATGATGCTGATGATGATGATGATGACAATAATTGATGATGTTGTAACATTCAACGAGGTTGCTAAGCTGTGCGTTGCAAGATGAAAGCCAAGATCATGGACATTTCCCACAAAACACAGGGTTTTTTGATGTTCGGACATGTGGTGGACGTCGGCGTGGGTAAGAGCGGGGTTTGCCCGCAATTATAGTAAAATATGATATGTATAATATATGTATGTATATATATATATATATATCTCTCTCTCTCTCTCTGTGTCACCCGGTTATGAATCCCTTGGCACGGCTCGTAACCTGACCGTTATTTCCACAGACCGAGAATCCTTTTGCAACTTTGGGCCCTGCACCAATCCAAGTGCATGCCTTCCAGGGAAATAAAACTAGGAAACCTTCCAACAGCTAAGTGTGGATGGTGGCATGGACATTTGTTTCGCACCCAAACTGTTGGTTTCACCAATTCTTCACCATCCGGCTGACGTTTGGAACATGGTCAGGGCAGTGGCCAATGCAGGTTATGAAAGCCAAGCCAGCACAGCAGTTCCCGGCGAAGAAACCTACCAGCGCTTGATCAGCCTGCGCCTCAGTGTTCCTGTTGGCCACCGATGTTAGCAGCTGTTAGCTCTATTGAGATGACTTGGTGGTGGGTAAAACTTGCGTAGCCGTAGATGATTTCACCTGGCAATGGGAAAGCCGCGTGTTCAAGAGGGAATTTATCTACGATCCACATCGAAGAGGGTAATTATCAAAACTGAGTTCATCTGAAGTCTGCTGGTTCTACATGTTCTACCCATTTGGCCGTCGCCCAGGCAATGACAGCAAGATGGAAGACGACAAGATCCACGAAGAGGAGACTCTCTCGGACACGGCCAAGGCCCGACAGCCTTCATGCTTTCCAAGTACCCTTCACGAAGCTCCAATAGCTAGTTAACCAATCATCATTGCGGAACAGGAAATCACAAGCAATGTCTGCTTTTCCGCATTTTTCCATTGACATGCGCTCTTTACCAGAGTTTTATTTCTTGAATCCTGGAACATTTCTTTGCTTCTGGCAACCTTTGCGCTCTGGATCTCCATCCTGAGGCTGTTATGCACCAGGAGGAGTACGACGATGAGAGCTCGATGTTAGAACGTGGATTTGGCTTTGGCCTCCCTTCCAAGCTCAATGGGGGCGTTGCCATTGCAGTCGCTCTGTTGGCCATGCTCTGTGCTTTGAATTCCTCGACCAAATCCTTCTGTTTCCAAGGGATTTGGCTGATCCTCATGGTTGGCAGTCTGTTGGTCCTTGGATGTGGAAGCCAGGACGAGGGAGCCACCAGGGCAGAAGCCTCATCCTATACCTGCGAAAACGAATGAGATCCGCGCCCAACTGACCACTGAGCCTACATCCTTTATGAAGTCCCGCAGCGCACAAGCTGCAGCCACCGCAACACTCGTGTGTGGCGTTCCTTTTTGAAAAAAACAGTTGCATCATTTGAAGAAGGCAATCAGTGGGAGCAGTAAGTTTCTTTGCCATACCAGTACCTTCTTTTGTCGGTTTGCAGGGCTGTCATGTACAGGCATGTGGAGTTCTGCTTACTGCGTGAGACTTGCACAGCGGACGCTGAATCTATGTCCTTTTGAACAAAAGATGCTTGGGGCTGCAGGTAAACAGCGATCCTAGCTCCTAGGCTCAAAGAGTTACCAACCCAGTTGCAAGCTTGGTGACAATCTGATTTTGCGCGCTGTATAACCCACATGTGAGACATTGTGAGACCTTGCATGGCCAGCTGGCAGGAAGTCAGTCAGAAGTGCTGCAGGTGGGGCTGTTCGTGCGCTGTGCGCTCTCGATAGATCTCCATGGTGCCTGTGGGAATTCACAACGTTTTGGCATCAGAGGTTGGAGAAGGAGAATTCGAGCCTCAGAACCTGGGCGGAGCTCCCAGATTGCGACGGGGCGGATCGCTGAGGCAATGGTTGGGCGCGCAACTCGCCCCTGTTGCTCCTAGCTGTTTGCGAACAAGAAGAAACCCGTATGCGGAACAGCAGGATCAGCATGTCAACCTGATTCGCCACGTTGACTGTTCGCTGTTTAAGACACATGAAGTGACCCACGGATTTCCATAGATTTATGACACAAAGCGTCAACATTTTCGGGACACCCATGGATATGCAAAGATTTGGGGTTGTTTAAAGTTTAAAACTGTCCAACATCGTCCAACAAAATGTTCATTCGTTTCTCCTCAACCGGATACCTCTCTACCTCTGGATCATACCTTGCACAGTTTCAACGGCTAACGTTCTGGGCACAGACATGTTTGCTGTTTTGAACACTCACATCACTTACATTACCATGGCCATCCATGGCCATCCATGGCCATCCATGGCCATCCATGGCCATCCATGGCCCATGGCTGCATCTCTTTCGGGGACCCATCCGCCATCACTCCAAAACCATGGCCTTAGTGGCCCCTGCCATGGCGATCCGCGGCATACCGCACCACTGGTCCTGGGTGCGGCTGAGCAGGCACTGCGGCTGTCTGAAAATGAGGTATACGGTAATACGGTATACCTATAGCATATATGTATACCTTCTAAACGGCCATTGAATAGGGAAACGGATCATTAACCAACGGATTTTGAGGTACTATATTTTCACACAAGCCCATATAAGCAGATCATTACCAATATAACTGAGGGGGGCATTTGTATATGTTTGTATTTTGTAATGCCACTTGCCCAAACCCCCAGTTGCGGAACGTTTTTTCCCCGCACAGAAGAATAGAATTCGCCATATTTTGCTGGTTAGAGGATTTTATGCAGCTAATCGCCACAAGCTCATTCTGGCAACCCAATAACGAACCCGGCCGCTCTCAAAACAGTGACGAGATACGGTACTGGTCATAAGATCTGGCTTAGCCAGAACTTCGCTTGGAGTAGGAGCCCAACTTATGACCTGGCATGAGCACCCAAGATGGCAACACACAAGACCCCAAACCTTTGCCTCCTCATTCCCCGAACGGAAACATTAACTTTCTGTAATCTTGACACTCCTGATGCTCGTGTGAATTATATACGGTCCAATCCAATTTTGTCCAATTGGTATAGGACCTTTTCAGCCAAAGCTGACTCCAGTTGTTTGCATATCTAGTTTTAGACCCCCCGGGACCGCATGAGAGCGGGGCTTACAGTTGGAACCCTTTGCGCTGCCATTGCTCAAAATTAGTCGCACTCGGTCGTGTTTGATGATGCAAGGGCGGTTGCGTCCCAACTCCTTGGAACTGTACAGACTCTACAAGATCGTTGCAGAGGACGGCACACAGTCTGCACGAATCACTTTCCAAGGTTCTCCAACGCAACAGCTTAATGTTGGTCAAGATGTGATTGTGAGTTTCCCTGGGGTTCATGGCTATGCATGGAACATTTTGACGAGTGGCTCTTCGACATTTCTGACAACATGCATTTTCCTTCCTGATGAAGAAGCTGATGGCTATGGAGTTCACGTGCCGATCGCTGATCCTCAAGCCTTGAAGAAGCAGCATTTTGAGTCTCTTTGAACATATTAGCACTGCATAATAAACGAGGAAACTCTGAACTTTCCTGTAGACTATATATATATAATTGAAAAATGATAAAGAGGAAACTTTGAACCTCCCCTAGTCTTCTTTCAGCGCATGCAGCTTTGAACTATTTCTTCTTTTGGAGACCTTGACTCTGACAAATGGAAGGAATCTGGCGACTCCAAGTGTCACTGCTATCGTTTGTACAACGAGCAAAAGGAATTCGGCTGCATGTGGTTTGCCCTCTGGAAGCTCAAGACGGACGTGGCCATACGCAACGGTTGCAGACTCATTGTGGTGACCAAGAAACGTGGAGATGTTGGCTATTCACAGAAGGGCGAGATTGAGTACTTGAAAGAGAAGGATGTAGCATTTACATCTATCTCCATCTACCAGTTTGCTTTCCATCATCTGAAATCAGCGCTGGACATGGTGTTGGAGACCGATACTTTCGAACTCCGACAGGTCATGCATTTGCTTTCCCCTTGCCAGCGGCAGAAGCTCATGGATGTCTTAAGCGAAGACGGCCAAGACGCATCTTTGGAGTCTGCCAGGGAATGCCCTGAGCCTTCGGACATCGGCCTGCAGAGTGCTACCGCTCAAGACATCCACGCGGGGGTCCAAAGCCTTCCCCCAGAGCTGCGCCAGAAGTTATTTCAGGCGATAGCCTTACTGGAGCGGCAGCAAATGCCGCAAGCCCCACAGCCACCTGGAAAGCAAGCACAAGAGAAACTGATTCTGGAGGAAAACTTCAGAAACACGGGGCAGTCACGGCAGCTTGAGAAGCGTGAAAAGCGTGAGAAGCTTGACGAGCTTGAGGAACTTGAGAATGATGAGCGGAGGGCTCCAACGGCCCCAAGCTCTTCCACTCAACATTATGCGACTGTGCGGCGGAAACGTCCAGTCAAACTCCACGGGCCTGAGGCTCAGCCTGAGTGTGTGATTCACTAGCTGGTTGGTGATTTCAAAAAATAGCGAGAGAGAGAGAGAGAGAGAGTAGGATAAAGAAGTGACGAGACGTGATAAGTAAATGATTCAGTAAATTTAATGTACACAATGTGTCAATGTGTACAGGTATGCATGCATTGTAGGCAAGCATGTTATTTCCATACCTTTTTTTGGGATGATTCACCTCAATGGATAGATTCTTTTGAGGGTTGAAGCCACCACCAGCTGGGTTTTCGTTTTAGGGCCCTTAAGGGGCCATGGCTCTTGTCAGCGCTGCTTGTTTCGCGGTGGAAAATCGGCCTCTCGACTTTTTCAGCGCGGTTGAACCCTTTGCCCCGGTTGAACGCCAGGCCCTTTATCTACAAATAGTGGGAGTTCGCCTGGTGTGGTTGCAACACAATATGCTTATCCACAACACAGGCAGACCTGGGGAACCCCATCTACAAAAATGCAGCTGGTTTACGGAATTCGAGGTGTTCCCTTTTTAAAAGCATGCTCACGCTCTTGCAGGAGCAGGCGAGTGCGATGGAGCTGCGGCAACACGCGGAGCCTGGCAATAGGCATAGAACCTGTCCAATTTTAATCCTATGAAAACCATTTAAGCCATTTCATCATTTAACCATAATTGAATTGTACATTAAATAGAATGATATTTTTCAACATTTAAACCAGATTCGCCCATGGATTCTTGGTGTGCACCTTTTTTCTTCGAGTGGCCGCCAGGTGCCGTGGTTGCCACCGCTATGGGGCGACGCTGGCCGGACGTCAGATGGACCTGGCTGCGGCGCAGTGCGTCGGAAGCCGTGGATGGAGAGGTGCTACGGAAGAACCCTGGAGATATGAACATTATGACCTGACCTTGGTCAGTGTGGCAGTTTTTGGTCTGCCGTCCAACTTCCTTTTTTATTTATTTTTTTGGAATAATTATTTGTGGGGTGAATTGGAACTTTAGTGGTCATTGCAAACAGATGGAACTTGTATTTTGCTTGGTTTGGTTGCAGCTTTGTCATTTGTTTGGGGGATTGTGCTTTACTTTAACCCGTGTGGTAAATGGATGGGAACTCCACCGATTGGGACTTTAAATCCATTATTTGGAAAGGAAGATGCATGGAATGGAACATCAATCTTTTGGTGAATCTTTCGAATCCTTCGGGGACATTTTTTGCGTGCTGCCTCAAGCGAAGTAAAGGAAAGGTTTGGATGATTCCGCTCTGGAATTGGATCCCTCGTTCTGGGAGGGAGCAGAGGAATCTGAGTGGTGTGCTGTTTACATCAATCTTGCTCGAAGGCAGGACAGAAGAGATGCTCGTCCTGCAGAGTTTGCTTATGAACCCTATCAGATTTGGAATTGTGCGAGGGTTGGGTTCAAACATGTTGGAAACACACACCTCAAACTGCAAAGTGGGCACGTTAGAGCTTGAGCGTCTGAAATCCAAATGACTGGTCCTTTCGGGGTTTTCACCCCTGAAATTAAGGGTGAATCGCCCAAAACGAGTATCATTTGGATACCTCATGGTCTAGATCCCTTTTCTTTTTCTATACAACATTTTATATATTTTTTCTTAGAGAATCAATTCCCGTAATTTTTTTGCCAGATTTTCATTACTTCTTCTTTTCTGTTTTCCCATGTTTTCCCCATCTCAGGAGCAGCTGCTGGACAAACTCCACTTCACCAGTCCTCGCCTGGCGAAGCAGATCCGCCGCATCGACGCCGTGGACGGACAGCAGCTGACGCTGCGCACCCGCGCGGTGTCGCAGATCGTCAACGACGATGCTTTGGACCGGGCGAGGCATA
Source organism: Cladocopium goreaui (assembly GCA_947184155.2). Classification (NCBI taxonomy): domain Eukaryota; class Dinophyceae; order Suessiales; family Symbiodiniaceae; genus Cladocopium; species Cladocopium goreaui. The sequence goes on from CAMXCT020004401.1 coordinate 143,086, forward strand.
GGATACCCAGATACCTAGAAATCCACCGTATTCCACCAGAAAAACGGCTAGGAATTGTGGAGTAAGAACGGGAAAGACATTGGGAATTTCACCAGGAATTGAGCAGCAAGACAGGGAACTTGGTTCTGCGATGGTGTGCTGGCCATTTATGAAGCCACTTATGAAATCTTATGAACTTCAATGATCAGCCCACGAAATAAACGCACACACACGCACACATAGTTATATATTATACATATATATAATATATACATATGGCAGTCGATCTAAAGGTCCTTGTAAGGAGTTTTAATTGCGAAAACCGTGCGTGTTATGTTGGAAACCCTCGCGAAAGTTTTTTTTTTGTGTTCGCGAAATATTTTTTTTATTCGCGAAAGTTTCGTGAAAGTTGGATATTATGACTCATTATGTTGCATTACATACCACCTCCTGCCGCCCAGAGTCCGGCAGGAGAATGGTACCGCACCATAGGTAGCAGCCATGCTTCCTGACAACCACATTTAATTATTTAAAATCGACGTTGTGACCCAAGAAGGGGTTTAGAGTGAATACTAAGAGCCATGTAAACTGAGATGCAATTGATACCATCCCCAAAATTGGAACTCATCAGTGCTGGTGAACACGTGCCCTATGTGAAGACAGGATAATTTTCAGGGGTCCCAAGTCCCAAGGCACCCTGTCACCCTGGAGGCATGCGAGGCGGCGCGGGGCCTACACAATCGTCCACAATGAAGGACGATTGCTGCATTTCGACAACCATCTCACCATGGGTGGCATCGCTTGTGCCATGTCCCACCGCTTGGCGCTGAAAGCGCTGGTGGCACATCCCACGGTGGCTTGAACAAACATTCATGGTAGTTATGTCGAAAAGGGATGAAAAGAGATGTCTTGTGTTTGACTTGGCCTTTGGCGAATCTCTTCAAACCGGACCCCAGTCAAACTGTGGGACTCTGGGGCTGCTGTGGGTTGCTGCTTGCTTGGCAATTGGACCTTTGCAGAAACCAATCCTCAGGTGAAACCCATCTTCAAGTCCTCACAATTGACAAATTTCCTTCAGCACATGTTTTTACCCCATCCATTCCCCCCCTTGGTCTTCGTGTCTCCCAGGCCAAATGGGGTTTGATCTTGGAAGATGACATCCTGGCTCTGGTTCCTCATGCAGAGGAGGTGGTGGCCCGGGCTGTTAAGGCGTTGCCTGAAGATTGGGATGCGCTGTTCCTGGGATATCACGATGATGCGGGGAGACCTCATCCAGCCATCTCGCGAGAAGCTGACGCGGAGATTGAGGTGGGCGGTGGGCCCATACAGGGGCAAGTTTTCAGGCGAAACTTTTGGAGGTGCATGGTTTTTGACGCGTGTTCATAGATTGAGGCCAGTTTTTTTATGCAGATTGGCCGTCCAACACCAGAATTATGTGCAGACTAAAAACAGTTTTTGTTTGCAACTTCGAAAGTTCCATTTGAAATTTGGTCCAAATGGTCTTCCGAAGCGTTTGATTTTCTCAACAGCCCTCTGCCAGTGAGGTCCCAGTGCGACCCATGCGGGAACCTTGCTTTGGGCTCTTTGCATGGGTGGTGAGAAGGGAAGCTGCTGAGGATCTGTTGTCCAATGCTTTTCCAATTGGTGGGCAGGCCAGGGCCTGGATGGTGCGAGGATCCTTCTTGAAAGAAATGTATGCTGGCTGGTGGTTTCAACATGTTTGATCTATAGTCAACACTGTATACAATCTTCATTTTACATCCTACCTTGGATACGAACATGTTTTCAGGTTGTTTTGTTGCAGGTGCGCGGGTTTCGTTTTACCTTCTAGTTTGGCAAACAATTTGAACATCAGGTCAGAGGAATAGGAGTGGCCACCAAAATTGCATGAGGAGTCCCAAATCCATGCACGTCCCTCCCGAAAAAACGGTATATAAACCAGTCCCTGGTAGTGGGCAGGGCCACGTTTCCTGTTTTGTTGGGTGGAATTCAGGCCGTACAATTCCATTGTTCATAGACTGCACCCCCTAACATTGGTTCCAGACAAAATGGACAGAACCCTCCTTATTTGAAGGCAAAAGCCCAGGTTCTTCTCATATTTTCCGATAATTCATATATCAAATCCTCCATATTATCCCGCAATGCCATAGTTTATAGATTTATTAGGGTGTACTGAGAAGTCCCCTCACCGAGCGAGAGATAGGTGGACCATGCGATCTCAAGCTGGCTGGTGCGTGAGCGTGGCCGGTGCTTTCAAGTGGATCCAGGTGGGTCCCGCACCCCGGAGACGGCACATGATTCTAGGTGGTGTTTTGACGCCGATCACAATAAACCAGACAGTTTTGGTGGGATGTTTTGTATATAGCGGGAATGACCACCAAGCTGGGTTTGGGTCCACATCCATTGGGCTTCAGAGCCACCAGCTGCAGGTAGCATGATTTTCTTCAGCCCCAAGAGTGAAGAGGCCGAAGATTCGGATATCCAGACGATGGCAACAGTCCCTTGACATGTGGGTGTGCCATGTACTGTATATTATATTGGAGCAGATTATAGCAGATTGGAGAACGGTGGGCACTTTGTCCCCCACTTCCAATAACAGGGCCTTCATTTTTGCTATGTTGGATCCCCACTAGTTGTTGCTTATCCACCCGCTCACTGTTTGTCAGAGTCATATCCCAATGGTTGTTGGCTATATAATATTATTTCAATTGGAAGTCATGTCCAGGGTATGGGACTGGCTTTTGGGGAAGCTGATTGTATGGCATGTGCCAAAACCAGGTAACGCCCAAACAGTTGCTCGGTTAATCTTGGTCAAATCAGTCAAAAACTGCAAACACTTGAGATTTTATGTGTTTTCTTTAAAACCCATACTTGTATCAAGGTAGATGCCTTCATGCAGAAGTTCCAGTCGTGGCAGGCCTACTACGAGCCTCGGCTCCCAGTAATCATCAATATTCCATGCTTGGATGAGCTGAGCACAGGGTGAAAGGAGGAGAACATCACTACTCCCATGAATGATGACCATTGATGGACAATCCCTTAAATTATCCAGATGTCCAAGCGGCCCCAAGTCTTGGAACGACCCTAGTGGTTGCCAATAATAGGACGCCGAACATCTCAGAACTTGGATTGATGAATGAACGGCGGCTATGCAATACATACTTGGTTGCCCTTGCACATGTGATTTTTCTTCTGTGCAGCTGCTATGTGCTTGCCACTCAGCTGCTTCAGGAACACGTGTGGGGCATGGATTCCATCATGGACGGCTACCTCTTCGGTGAGATGGAGGACTACGAGGCCGTCAGCTACGGAGTGAGCTCCGGAAGTTGCAACTGGGTAGGGTGTGATGTGCAGTGTACATCAGTAAATAAGATTGGTATAGGCCAACAGATGGCTAATAGATGGCTAATTATAGTAAAATTGTATAAATTAGCCATCTATAGATGGCTAATAGATGGCTATACCAATCTAAATTATAAATTGTATAAAATTGTCCCAAATCAGTGGGTTTGTGGGTCTTAGATTCGAATCCACCTGGTTACAAGTCCGGAGGACTTGGAGGAGTGGCAGGAGGAGATCTTAACGCGACTTGCCGGATGCTTCCAAGTGGGAATTTTGTGTGCCCTCTTTGGATCTACCCTGGTAATGGAGTGTATATAGCATATACATACATATACTTTAGCTTGATCCAAAGGGGCTCCAGGGATGGTTTCTATAGAGGGTGGACGGGGCATGACGTAAACATAAACTATGTCTAGGCGTAAGTAAAAACATATGTGAAGCATAAACGAAACATATGTGAAACGTATATGAAACATATGTCAAACATAAGACAAAACATATGTGGAACACAAACGAAACATTAATGGAATATAATTGAAACATAAGTGAAACATAAAGCAAAACATGTGTGTAAAATTTGCAACATATGTGAAACATGAGTTGGCCGTCCTCCCTGTGTCAAGCAGTTGCCAATTTGAAATCCAAACCTGGTACAAACCTGCAGCCAATGTGAAACTGATGTCTCCCACATGTTTCACATATGTCTGACATACGTTTTGTTTGCGCAGCACTTGCGTCAGGCAAAAGTCTAAGATCTTATTCTGGGAAAATAAGATCTTAGGATTTTGACGTACATAAAAAAACACAAGCGAAACACAAACAAAACATAAACAAAACACAAATGTAGCATAAACTTGTTTATGTTTTTTTTGTGTTCTGTTTATGTTTTGGTTTATTTTTTGTTTATGTTTGATTTGTTTTTTTTTTCCGATGATTTGCGTATGGCCTTATTTTTATGTTTTTTGGTGTTTTTTTGTGCAAACAAGCAAAAAAAACACAAAAAAACATAAAAATAAGGCCATAGGCAAATCATCGACAAAAAAACACAAACAAAACATAAACCAAAACATAAACAGAACACAAAAAAAACATAAACAAGTTTATGCTACATTTGTGTTTTGTTTATGTTTTGTTTGTGTTTCGCTTGTGTTTTTTTTATGTCAAAATCCTAAGATCTTATTTTCCCAGAATAAGATCTTAGACTTTTGCCTGACGCAAGTGCTGCGCAAACAAAGCATATGTCAAACACAAGTGAAACACAGAGCAAACATTGTGTCACATAACTTCGCTCACCTCCAGAGAAGATGGAAACACTTGCGCGACAGTTGGGACACATGACTGCCAGAATGGTTTGTGGATTCATTTGTGTTTTGTTGATGAGTCGTTTTATGTTTTATTGTGGATTCACTTGCGTTCTGTTTATGATGAGTTTCCGATGTGTTTATGATTCACTTGTGTTTGTTTTTATGTTGCGTATACGTTGTTTTATGTTGGTTCTTTACGTCTTTGGTTTATGTAAGGCTCTTAGCCTTGGATCTGGTTCCTATAGACGAAGCCCTTTGGGTTTACCTAACATATACTGTACATATGTATATATATATATCTATCTAATCATGTAAAAGATAATAGTGGAAGATTACCGAGTGATTCATTTTTTTCCTATTTTCAGGTGTGAATTCTTTCCTGGTGTGATTGTTTACTGGAGGGTAGTTGTATGTATATATGTATATGTATATATATATGTGTGTGTGTCCATATGTTGATGGTCCCCTTTGCTCATCTACTGACGTTGCCTAGCGGTTAGAACCATCCCGCGGGGATTTTCTCTTAGCCAACGTCACCCAAATATGTCGGAAAGCTACAGCGCCCCAAAATCTTCCCAAAGAAAAGGCATCGGTGCAAGATGAACACATTTTTCTTCCACCCATTTTGTGAATAGGCGATAGCAGGGAATCCTCAGCACAAAGGGTCGATGATCATTTCAAAGAATTGGTTTATGAGTTTAAGGAGTTTAAGGAGTTGAAGGCTGCATTGGCAGGAAAAACTTGCATCTGTTGGCTATCGGGGGTGGAGGGCTGTCCATCGGAATTCCCAGGCCCTTCGCCTCTCCCAGTGATCCTGGCAGCTCTGCACCTCCCTGCGACGCGCCAATGCCTCGGGAGAGCATGGCTTCATTCCATGGAGACCCATCCTGTGGAGGTTTGAACATGACAAAGCTGGGCTGCAAGTTGTTGAAGTTGTTGGGGAATGTTGGGGAGTAATGCCAAGTCCCTCAGCTGAGGCCGCCGCCCGAATGTTCGTCTGGCAGCTACCCAGATCTTTAGCGGCTCCCCCAAGGGTGCAGCCGCAGAGCTAGCGCAAAAATGACCAAATGTGGCGCTTGGAGGGGGGGAACGTGATCGCAAGGCAGGTTCTGGTGCTCATTCCCAATGAAATTGAAGGGCAGTTTGTGTAGCTTTTATATGCATGTAGTTCATGAACCTGCAATATCCTGCAATTAATTCGGGCTCATGGCCAAAGGAAGGGGTGGTTGAACATGAAACGCTGAGGCCAGCAGGCAGAAGCTTAAGAGCCAACGATCCTATGCAAAAGCTGCGACAACAAATCCTTGTAATTTTCCCGGGAAAAAAGAAGAAACATATAGAAAACTAAGGAACAGCACAGATTGAAAACCAAGCAACTTGCAATTTCTTTGAGGCAGCGGTGGTGACTGGAAGAATTCAATCAGTCTTTCCAGCCATAGCACAGGGGCAACATGCGAGGAATTGGCTGTATCCCCGAACACATTCTTGGACAATGCCGTTTCAACTTTTGTTGTTGACGACTTATGGCAATGGGGAATCTGATGACCCGCGGGCTGGTGCTATTCATCAACTATTATCATAATCAGATAGGACAAAGGGCACAAGTGCCAGGGCACAACTGCCGCGACCCAAAGGTCCAAGAACTTCAACAAGGCTTGAAGACTGCGTTGCCTGGCTGACAGCTGGGACTGGAAGGTTGCATTTTGGTTTCAGCTGCTGAATTGGGATGTTTGTGCGGCGTGGACGTGTGACCCCGGTGTGTCTACCGTTTGATGGTTGGCTTTAGTAAGGATCCTGTTTCTTTTTTCCATCCTCGGGGGCCCAACACCTACCAACCTTGTAACATTTTGTAACCTTGTAGTACGTTTTCTATGGCCATGTGATCTAATGGACCATAATGGACCCCAAGATCCACTTCGCAAAGCTCCAAGGCAGAAGTCCTTTGCAGCTGTGGAGGACCGGCCGCCGGCCGTTCGGCATGGATGACATTGCAACATGTTTGGATGCCCACCCCTTGGTAAAGCAGATCTATACGGAAGCAAAACTCCAGACATTTCTCCAGAAGGACATTTCCAGGTCCTCACAGGGCGATACTTTTGAAGCCAAGTGAACATACTTCCCTCAGTACTAACTTTGTCCTTCTGCGAGGACCTGCAGCAGGAAGTGGGAATCCGAGCCTCCCACAGGGAAACTAGAATGAACTGAAGACCTGAACATCTCTCCATTGTGATGATAGGGTTGGCAAATTTTCACCAGTAAAGTGTCGGTTTCCATGGATCCAGGTCAGAGGTTAGATTGGTTTGAGCATCCCTTACTGGGAGCCGCTTTTATATCATGGTATGCCATGCTCTGCAGTGGGATCTTTGGTGACAAAGCGTTGATCAACCCTGCGAATCGCAGACTTACTAATTGAACAATAGTCATTCTCTACATCAGGTGGCTTTCATGGCCAACAGCACGGCATCGAGCCCAGAAGGAACTCAATGCGAAATAATGCCAACTTGCTGCCTCAGCGAAATGGCCAAAGATGGCGCAAACTACTGGTAGTAGTTGAAACAAGCATGAGGAACAAAGAACAAACAAGAACAACAACAAGTTGCACTTGGTTTTAGCAACCCTGGTGGAAACATGGTAACAAACCTTTGTTTTAAGCTAGATGAGGGACAAATCAGCATTTGCCACCATGGTTCTTTAAGGCCGAACCCTCGAGCCCCAAATCTTCCGATTCCACTGCTGGGGCCCCGGTTTCGGTCCCCTTAAACTCTAACATGGCACCTGCAACAATGGGTTCGGACGATGGTTTTCCCACTGTGATTGCTTCATTTTTGTTTGTGGGGTACGAGCTGGATTCTCACCCAATAGTTCAGTCGTAGGTGATACTCAGCAAGACCATGCAAGACCCAAATGATAACATTTGCAAGACCATGGTATCACTGTATCACCACATTTGCAAGAATAATATTGAGAGGAGATGCCTTCCTTAGGGTCAAGGCGGGTTTGTTTGAGCTGCGGTGCGCCCAGGGCTCGAGAAGAGGAGTGATGTTCCGGAATCGTGAAAGCGCAACGGCCTCAGGGCATTCTCTTTCGCAGTATATTTCTGGTTTGTGTTACATACTCATACAGACTTTACTTTCCAGACCGGTTTGGGATCCGAAATCGCTGTAATGTCATAATCCCCAATTTTGCGTGGATGGATTGAGACCACCAACCAGACCCTGTGCCCTGGTGAAGTCAAGGGCCTTTATGATCTGACACTATCAGCACTTGCAACGTCTACAACTGGGCGCCTGAGATGAAAACAGCAACCATCAACAACCATCAACAACCATCAACCATCATCAACCATCAACAGCCGCTACTCTTGACTTGAAATTGGCCAAGTGGTGCCCCTGAAATGGTGTCATGCTGCTGCTGTTCCTCAGATTGTGGAGATTGATGGCCGGCTGGCGAATGGCAACAGCTTTGGCGAAGAAGAGCCTGCGCAAAGAATCTTGTTTCAATCTAACGGTCATGAAGAGCACCTTGCACAGGTTCACTTGACCATAGGCATAATTAGTCACCGACAGTCGTCACCCCCCTCAGGGCTTAGTGAACTCAGTGCACTCTCGTTCTTCGTAAATGATTGCTTTCGGACATTGGACAATTGCCACAGAATCTTGGGAGCCCCATTGTTGGTGGCGGTCCCCAACCACCGCAGCTCAGCCGACAGGAAAGACCAAGAATCGAAAGCCCACCGGCTTCGTGGCTCAGCCAATGAAGGCCGGGGTCCAGGCCTCAGATTTCGGCAGATCTCAGCGACAAGTGGGGCATGGTCAACTTAGGATGACTTGAGCCCCCCAAAATCGCGAAACATGGTGAAGTGGTGAAGATTGGTAGAGGAACCATAAACCTTCAACCCACATGCAAAATCAAAAACAAATCCGAGTTTGCTCTGATCACTCCAGATTTATGAAGGCCTTGAAAGTCCCCAGCTGGCTGAGGTGGGCTTCGAGGACTATGACGATGATGTGGAAGAGGTGGAGGTTGACAAGACGCCCAAACGAAAGGTTCACGGCCGAACGCCCACGGCCTTCGTACCTAAAAAGGCTGCGAGTCCTGATGCCAGAGACCCAGTGGCAGCTGAATGGGGCGGGGAGTTTGTGGCAGCATGGCAACATGGCAGCTTTGCCCTTCCAAAGGTGGACTTCGACGATGATGCAGAGGACATCTTGGTGGAAGAGGACCCAAGTTCTTCAGAAATGGACCATGTGTTTGGCCAGTGGGAGATGTTGAAAGCTGCCTGACGCGCATTGGATCCCCATCAACAGGGCCAAGGACAGGTCAATGCTGTTGGCAGGAGATGACCGGACCCAAGCGAGCGGTGCACGGGCGGAAGGCTACGGCCTTCATCCCAAAGAAGGCAGCAGCTCCAAACGCCAGGAAGCCCAGTAGCCGTGCGGCTGCCTCTTCCCATCAGCTTTTTCCAGCTTTTTCCAGCTTTTCCTTCGCCAAGGTGGAATTCGAAGCTGACGCACAGGATGTTGAAGAGGTTGAAGTGGACAACACACCTCAGCGAAAGGTTAAAGGGCGACAGGCCACCGCGTTCGTGCCCAAGGCACCGAGTCATGGTGCGTCCGTTGGGGACCCCAAAACCAGTGACAGAGTCCGATCGATTTGACCCTCTGCCAATGAAACATGATGAAACATGACAACAGGGAATCCCTATGTTCGAATAGTGTTGATAAGTAAATAATGTACATATGCTTACATGTAGAATCAATCCACCATTGTTGCTGAACCATGTTACACTTGCTGTAAAACCCGGTTTGTTGATCATGTTGGTTCAAGCAGACTGGAAGAACTATCTTTGTGGATCTTTGTGGTCAAATCCTGCAGATTGGCGCAGACTCTCATTTTCAACAGGTTTCTGCAGCTTATCTGCAGCTTCATGATGTTTCATGCAGTTTCAGTGTCTCAGGTCGACTTCAGGGACGATGCAGAGGAACTGGAAGCAGACGATGATGGAGGAGGTCCAAAACGCGCCGTGCACGGGCGCAAGGTCACTGCCTTCGTGAAAGCCAAAGCCGTGGGGGTCGGGAGCCCAATGGGTCACGTGTGGATGATGTGGATGACGAGGTTGCCCGGAGATTCTCTTGAATTGAATGTTAGATATCCCATCCTGTTCTGTATTATGTATTCTCATGTTGTGATCGCGAAGTCCAAATATGCAAATGGTGAGTGGCACGAGTCACCCCTTTACGAGAGTTCGACTTTAGTGGAGTTGGAGTCCGGTGTTTGACCCCAAGTTCTCTGCAAGCTTCTTGGTTTTCTGTTTTGACACCCTGAGTGGGCGGTCTTGATATTGCGGAACTTATTCATGTCTCACTAGACCTTAACAAGTCACAAGCCATCCTTTTTTGCATAGTGCTGAGATGTGCTGAGGTTGAATTCGAGGATGAAGAAGAAGATGTCGAAGAGGTGGAGGTTGATCAGACTCCCAAACGATCAGTTCACGGGCGGCAGGCGACCGCCTTCGTGCCCAAGTCCAAAGTCCGCGCGTCGCCACAGGTGCAGCGCCAGGGCAGCTGGGAAGTTTCATTTGTTTTTCCCATGTTGGAAATTTCAATTTTTTGAGGCAAGGGAAATTCAGGACACTGACTTTATATTGGTATTGAATTTGTATTTGCTTTGTATTTGTGCCCAAAAATTGCCTCAAGGACACCGGCCCAAGCATTCATGGAAAGGAATTGATGTAGAGTCATGTGCAGATTCCATAGCCCCAGTGATCCCTTGCTTAAGTCACCATTTATTATATTTATGCCCTGTGTGCGTTTTGGAGGCATGTGCCATCCATTGCATGCCATGGCTGCTCAAACATCAATTTCTGAATCGCCCTGTGGACCCATTTCCCTGTAGGCATTGCAGCCCAAGAATGACACCCCTAAACACACAATTTCAAAAAGTAATATATATCCTTACTATACCGAGGTTTCGTTTGGGCAGTTCATATTTTGATCAAACCTTCACAATTGGAGATCCAGGATTGGATGATGCGAAAATTTGCAGGAACCCCCTCTATTTTATGGTAAAGACCACGGGTTCCCAGTTTACTTTCCCATCAAAACCTATCCATTGAAACATTGATTCATAGATTTATTTATGATATATTTTATAACTAGTTGATGATTATTGATGAATCATGAAGATTATAAATATTTTATATTAGCATTACATCTGACGTTTTACCATGTTTTACCATATCAGCCATATATCAGCCATATCACACCTTAGATCCGATCCTCCCGTCCTTAGGTGGGCTTCAACGATGGCGCCGAGACCCTCGAGACCGAGGAAGACCCGGAGGCCTCGGGTCCCAAGCGCTCGGCGCACGGGCGAAAGGCCACGGCCTTTGTGCCCAAGGCGCGGGCAGCTCCCGGAGTTTGGGGCTCAGCTTACTCTGGGGGTGAAGAACCTAAGAATGGGTATAATTTGGTACAACATATTTATTTGAGATCTTGAAATATATTTAAGATATGTTAAAGATATTTTTAAGATTATTTGAGTAGGATAATATATAACATATCAAGACTAATAGCAGTTTGCACATACAGAAAAAGAGAGAGAGGTCTATAGATAGATAGAGAGAGATATAAATAGATAAATAAATAAATATATAAATAATTAAATAAATAAATACATATACATACATACATACATGCATGCATGCATGCATGCATGCATGCATACATACGTACGTACGTACGTACGTACGTACCTATACATACACACACACACACATACATACATACATACAAACATACAAACATACATACATACATACATACATACATACGTACGTACGTACGTACGTACGTACATATATATATATATATATACATGTATATAAATGGCAAACGGGAGCAAAAATGGGATATACGGCTGAAATCCACGCAAACACAATGTGGGGAGTTGCGAAGCAGGGTTGTCAAATGTTTACTTGTGAGTGCAGCAGTTTGCTGAACCAAGAGTGGGTTGGAGCTTTGAGGCGAAATCGCGTCACACCAGCAGATTTCCTTACTTGTAACAAGACGTATCATGTAGGTATACAATAGTTTTTTTTTGAACCCATTCTTTTCGAAACTGGAAAGCATACTGTTTCCAAGTGATGATTCTCGTTGAGCTGCGGCCAATGAGGTCAGCTTCAACGATGATGCAGACCAGGTTGAAGTGGAACACGAAGGACAAGCGCGGCGGATCATTTCCAGAGGAGGAAAACCAGCAAACCCATCCAACGCTATGACAATGGTTGTTCGATCAGGAAACATGAATGTGGGATAATGTGGGAATCTGAAGTAACTTGTCACAAGCAGGACCCCACAGAGAGAACGGCACACACACACACACAAACAGAAACACAAACACAAGCACACCCACACACACAGACACAGAAACGCGTACACGAACAGGTATGCAATAATAATACGTGCTATCATAGCAATAATGATAGTAGCAATAAGGACTATGATAACGCTCAATTAGTAAATACATGTAAATACGCCTGCTCATACAATCACATACAGAGAATAACTGCACACACACATACTATGAAAGGCGTGGAGTCCGTGACGAACACAGGAGAAGTGCCCACCCGCTCTGCACATGGCCGGAAACCAACGACTTTTGCGCCCAAGGGAGTGGGAGCCCTGGCGTTGCCTGAGGCATCCTGAGGCAACTCATTGGATCGCTGATAGGATTCTATGATATTCTATGCCCAACCGCCCAACGGCCAGCATTCTCGGTTGTCTGCGTTAAGGTAGGATTCGAAGTGGAGGATGAACCAGAGGCAGGAGACATCAGGAGGCTAAAGAGATAGTGATAGATAGTGTACAGGTAGAGGCCTCGAAATTCGGGCAAACAACAGTGTTGAACAGCACACAACAGCCACACTTTTTTGGGCGACCAACCTTTCACAGGCCAAGTCTCCGGTCCCAAAGTTGCCTTTGGGGGCTGCGACCTCAGGGTACAGCACAGCAAGTTAAGTTAAAACACATATAAACACATTGCATATTTCAATATTGTTTATATAAACACAGTTAAACACATTCCAAGAATCTGTAAGACCTCAAGTAAATCACATCACTTAGCTGCAATTCAAATTGATGCTCGCGTATGACCAGAAACAGTTTGACCATTTTACAAATTTGGGTTTTGCCTCAGGATGAAATCCAGCCACTTACATTTTTTGTTCCTTGAACCGATGTCCCTGGCTCTATCTCAAAGATGCTGAGAACAGCTGAGAACATCTGAGAACACTCATAATATGACTTTGTTTGGGCCAAAGTCCTTGTATGATGCGCTGCTGGTGGATCAGAATGCCACACTGGATGAGATCAAGCTGGCTTTCAAAAAGCGTGCGCTGCAGGTTCATCCAGACAAGGGTGGCAGCAAGGAGGCCTTCCATTTGGTCTACCAGGCACTTGAGACCTTGGCTGACCCAGAAGCTCGCAAGAAGTATGACCACAGTCTCTACATCAGGGAGTCCGGAAACATGCCACGGCAACGACCTGGGGACGTTTTGGGAAAAAAGACGGCTACGTGGAAACCTTGCCATCCCACTGCGAAGGAAGCGCAATCAAAAAGGCGCGCTCCAAATCCCAAAGGGAAGTCGAGGAGGCCCAGGGGGAACACAGGAAGTGAACCATCACCTCAAGCACCCCAGTCCAAGCAAACCAAGCTCTTGATCAAGATCCGTGATCTCTTGAAACAGTTGCCTCGAGACGTGCGGAATGACGCGATCAGCAACGATTTCTCTCAGAAGCAGCGGCTGATTCTGGAGAAATGGATGGTGGATTCCTCATCACAGGCCCATAGCGCTACAGAAGCAGCACCGTTGACATTAGCTGGTCAAGAAAGTTCTGCGAGCAGTGTGCAGGAGACGACTGAAGATAGAATCTATAGAAGGGATGTGGCAAATGGTGGAGGTTGCAATGTTGTGGCTGTTCTGGTCTACGGCAAAGTGGGCAGGGTTTGCGCTGCAACTGAGATGCCTGCAGCCAAGCGGCCTGCTATGGCCAAGCTTCGAGACAAGAAGAACGATGCAAAGAAAAGAGTCCGAAGTGGGTGCGGGTCGCTGCACAAATGCTATGCTGCAAAGTGTCCTTCGTACGCTGCTCGCATTTGCTTTGACAATGTTGAACTCTTTACGCGATACAGTGATTTACAAACTGCTTTGGAGCACTTGGTGATTTTAACCTCTGTCAAGCAGAAGGTTCAGGATGGCACAGGATTGCCTGCAAACTTCGAAGAACGCTTGCAAACGGCCCTGATGTCTTCTGCGCAGGAACACGGGAAACAAATTGAAGACCTGAAGGTTCGTTTTGCAGTGCATCAAAGAGCCGGTATCTTCATTGGCCACCACTCAATGCTGAAATCCCCTTGTGTGCGCAATGTTGAAGCTCTGAGAAAACTACGCGATTTACTGGACCCTTTTCGCGCATATGCCAAAAAACACTTGCAAGGTGCCAAGATATTTTGGCAGTATAGCCCAGCCCATGTTGAACATGCTTGGGAACGGTTTCAACAGGCAGTGGCTGACGCATGGAAAGTTGCAGGGGCAGACAGCACGCTTGTCATGAAGACGGTCCGTGCTGGACATGCCGCTACGGCGAATTCTCGCACAAAAGCTTTGCAATCTTGGGAGAGGCAGCACATGGCCAAGGAGGACAAGAACAAACACAGACCAAGGAGTTTGCGAGACCGGAACACCAAGTACCTGGAGTGTCGGGAGCGGCTACGAATGGCAAGGCAGGACAAGAATGAGCACCGCCCAAGGGGCTTGCGAGAGAAGAGCAGTGCAAGCTGCTTGGAGCTGTGGGAACGTGAGCAGATGGCAATGCAAGATCGGAGCCGGCATTGCCCACGGCGACTGCGAAGTTCTTTCCAGAAATCATTTGCTGACAATATTTTGTCGAGGAAGCTGTTGGCTTTGAAGACACTTCTTGCGAGATGGGAGCGTGTACTGAAAAGGCAGGCGTGTTTTGAAGACAAAGAGTATCGCAAAGCTTTGCGACTGCGACAGTTGCAGCAGAGAAAGGACAAGGAAAAGCAGAGGCGACTTGAAGCGCTGAACCAAAAGCGGATCCGTGAGGAAGAACGCTTGAGAAGAGAAGTTGTTCGGAAACGGATGAAATCCAGTGACTTCATGGATGATATTCCGTGGGTTTGATCGGACTGAACGATGATGAGGGGGAAAAGGACAGCGATCAAGTTTCATATTCCTTCATGCTCGGGACACGTTTTGGGTCCATAATCGAAGGAAGTTTAGAAGTCAAACTTCCGACAATATGGACAGATGAAAAAGCAGAGGTGGGAAGAGTCAGAGAAGAGAAGAAAAGAAGAAAGAAGATCAGAGAAGAGAAAGAGGCAGAAGACAGAAGATGCAGGTGGGCGAAAAGGTAGAAAAGTCGCGAAGCGCTGTGTTTTTCCAATGATTTGTGGCTCCGGAGGGTCGAAAAGTAGGCTCGCTAAAGCGGTGGGTGCGGAGCCATGTGGTCAGATGAGAGATTAAAAGTTGCACGCCGTTGTGGCGCGAAGCACATTTGCAAGTGAAAAAGCTAAAAGCGGACGTTGAGATGTCGAAAAAGTGCACGCCGTTCTGGCACGAAGCACATTTGAAAGTCAAAAGTGCTAAAGCTGACAGTCTCGGAGCACTTTTGGAAGTTGAGATGTCGAAAAAGTGTACGCCGCTGTGGCGTGAAGCACATGTCCAAGTCAAAATGTACAAAAAACACCATGCTCGGACCACTTTTGGAAGTTGACATGTCGAAGAAGTGTACGCCGTTGTGGCGCGAAGCACATTTCGACGACGGGTTCGGAGCACTTTTGGACGTTCAGATGTCGTTTTGCGTGGCAGGCGCAGGGGCTTGTGCACCTTGTCAAAAGGGAGCATAGCATTTCCAGAAACGATGGCAGGCGTGGGACATTTGAAGAAGATCTGCAAAGATGCATTTTCCGCGGCAGGCGCAATACAAGAGACATCTTCATCAGAGCTGTTAGGAGGTCCGGGCGCTGATTTCCTGAGAGGGGTTCCATTTTGGAACCTCAGATCTTCAGGTTTGCTGAGATGATTTTGTGTGACAAGTGCAGCACTTCGTATGACCTGGCATCACTTTTTTGTGGCAGGCGCAGTACTTTAGACAGGCGGAGTGGAAAAATCGCAAAACGCATAGGTACGAGGCCGTCAGCTCTGCACTCAACTTTCCATTTTTGAAGGAAGTCTCGCAGAATTGCTTTGTTTTTGATGTCGTCAGCTTCCAAAATTGAGGAAGTCTCGCAGAATAGCTTCGTTGTTGATGTTGTCAAGTTCAAAAGTTGAGGAAGTCGCGCAGAATTGCTTCGTTTTCAAGCTTGCAGATAGACAGATAGATAGACAACTACAACTACCACTACAACTACAACTACAAATGCAAATGCAAATCACTACGCGACATTTCACCACACTAATAGCGCTGCATTATTAAACTTACACTACACTAATTGCAGTACACCACACTAACTACACTACAACTGCAACTACTACTACAACTACAGCATACGACAGCTACAACTACACTACCTTACGCTACACTACACTAATTACACTACACTACATTATACTACGCGACACTAAAACTACAACTACAACTACAACTGTGCTACATTACAATACACCACACTAAAACAACAACAACAACAACTTCTACTACTACTACTGCTGCTGCTGCTACTACTACTACTACGACTACTACGACTACAACGACAACAACAACAACAACAACAGCTACAAGTACAACTAGAACTGCACTACATTACACTACATTACACTACATTACACTACGCTACGCTACATTACACTACATGACAACTACAACCACAACTACAACTACACTACATTGCTCTACACTACAGCTGTAACTACAACTGCAACCGCAAATGCAACTACACTACATTACGCTACACTACGGTCCGTCCTTCACTGCCATGGTGTTTTAGCCCTGCGACACGGTCCTTGGACTCCAGCTGGGACCGGAGCTGTGCAGAACGAAAGCCAGCTCCAGGAGGACACGAGCAGGGTGGCAGTTGGCAGTGCAGAAACGCAGGTAAAGTCAAGGTTTGGAGCTAGTTTCTAGTCGGTTCAGAAAGTAACGTTTGGCAGTCTGGGCTACGGGCCGCGGGCCCAATCCGTCCTTCACTGCCATGGTGTTTTAGCCCTGCGACACTGCGACACGGTCCTTGGACTCCAGCTTGGACCGGAGCTGTGCAGAACGAAAGCCAGCTCCAGGAGGACACGAGCAGGGTGGCAGTTGGCAGTGCAGAAACGCAGGTAAAGTCAAGGTTTGGAGCTAGTTTCTAGTCGGTTCAGAAAGTAATTGGAGCTAGTTTCTATTCTATAAAGTCTATAAAGTCAAGGTTTGGAGCTAGTTTCCAGTCGGTTCAGAAAGTAACGTTTGGCAGTCTGGGCTACGGGCCGCGGGCCCAATCCGTCCTTCACTGGCATGGTGTTTTAGCCCTGCGACACGGTCCTTGGACTCCAGCTTGGACCCTACCCTACACTACCCTACACTACCCTACACTACGCTACACTACGCTACACTACGCTACACTACGCTACACTACGCTACACTACGCTACACTACGCTACACTACGCTACACTACGCTACACTACGCTACACTACGCTACACTACGCTATACTACGCTACACTACGCTACACTACGCTACACTACGCTACACTACGCTACACTACGCTACACTACGCTACACTACGCTACACTACGCTACACTGCGCTACACTGCGCTACACTGCGCTACACTGCGCTACACTGCGCTACACTGCGCTACACTGCGCTACACTGCGCTACACTGCGCTACACTATGTACACTACACTACAACTACAACTACCGCTACAACTACAACTGCACTACTTCACACTACACGACACTACGCTACACTACACTACACGACGCTACACTGCACTACACTGTGCTACACAAGACTACACTACACTAGACTACACTACACTACGCTACACTAATTACGCCACACCACAACTACAACTGCAACTACGACTGCGCTACACTATGTACACTACACTACAACTACGACTCCACTACACTACATTACAACTACAGCTACAACTGCGTTACACCACACTACATCCAGCAGTTGTGGGTGAGGTAACCACTGCAACCATTCCAACCACTCCAAAAAACACAACTCCAAGCACCTTTCGGTCCATCAGTGTTCGCTCTGCCATCCATGCATCACAGCAACTCACCTCTCCTATAGTGTCCAATCCTTGAAGCTTCCGCCACCACCTTGTGCGGTACTACTGGTATGACTGATATCGCGCACGTCCAGGCAAGAGGCTCTTCAGCAACGATGTCAGCAACATGATCAGGTTTCTGCCAATTAGTTTCAAGTGGGCAGATCATCCCTTGTGCAATTTCGAACCTGGCCCAGCCGATGAGCTACAATATGCGTGTGCGTGTGGCACTGCGTATTTCAACACTTCGCATCTTGGAACCCAACGTGTTTCTTTAACACAGACGCATTTGCCTAGGCCAGCCATTTTGTAGCATGTGCTAATTTGGAAGGCTTCAAGGCCCATTCAGAGGCCATTCTGTAGGGAGTTGCCTGCACCTTGCCATATTGTAAGAGCACTAAAATGCATGATTTTAGGCATAAAATTAAAACTGCAGCTTGAAATCTTGGCTGGGTTGGGGCCATTCATTTTGTAAGGAATCACTTTGTTGATTTTAGGGGGTCGTTCTGTAGGAAATTGGTGCTCTTCTTGGAAAACGAGCTGCTCGCTCAATTCTGCAGGGATTTTGGTCGTTGCACCAAAGCTTCCTGTTAGTGCTCTATCTCTTTTGAACATTTTGCATGTTGCTTATTCAGACCTTCTAAGTACGTTTCCTGCTCTCCCCAATTTCCACTTGGGTCCATGGGCAACTCCATGTTGTAACTTGTTCGGTTTTCGAAACGCCATAAAAAACTGTGGCGGCCTGCTCTTGAGACTTAGTGGCTTTGCACTTGTCATACCCAGGCTCAAAAATGTAGGATGGCGTAGGACCAAAGATCGATACAGCGATGAATACGGGAAGTGTGTCGACCAAAAGGGGAAGTGAAACTTGGGAAATAGATGGCCGGGCTAGAAAATGCAATGTTTTTCATGGCAGCATGATAAGTGATGAAAGCACATGCGGGCAGGTGCACAGCAGTTGGAGGAACACATGGAACCTTAGTCCCTGCCATTTTGTATGGGAACATGTTTCAATAGCCTAATGTGTAGAGTGTCATAAGACTGTCACAAGGCTGTCATAAGATTCTTCGCTCTGGCACAGGCCCCCCCCATGCAGCGCTTAGGATGCGGGCAGTGATGGGTTCTCGTCACCTTCAAAGCGTGGTGCCGGAAAGCCCAGGACCAGGGAGGAGTGTCACATGGAATGGATAACGGGCTGGGCCAGCTTGGGTGCTCTCCCGAATCCTCCCATATGTGACAGATTGTGACAATCGACTTAGTCAGATGATCAAATCAGATATGTACTAAAGTTCAAACCCCGTAGCTTGTGGCAATGGATATTAAGGCAACAAAGGAACCAAGGATAGAAATGCCCGTGTACTCATGCAAAATCTCCTGGGGTAGGCAGCAGGCAGGCAAGAAACTTGAATGGCGCGGTTCAAGATGTGTTTGGAGCTTCTTTTTGCCTGATCCCCTTTGGATTCAGGTTCGGTTCCGTGGCAACGACAGCGTGAACGAGTTGCAGGAACATGGCGAGGTCGAAACAGCTCAGTTGACTGGTGGCTTGCAGTTGCAGCCGAATCGAAGTATATCGAAGTCAAAATTGCCTCTTCTTCTGCCGAGCAGATCCGCATGAAAAAGGATTCATTGTCAATTTCAGCCTTGCCAAGTGGAGATGTGCGGGTTTCTTTTGA
>CAMXCT020004401.1:167666-200166 GCA_947184155.2 Cladocopium goreaui
GACATCTTGGGACATCTTGGGACATCTTGGGACATCTCGGGACATCTCGGGACATCTCGGGACATCTCGGGACATCTCGGGACATCTCGGGACATCTCGGGACATCTCGGGACATCTCGGGACATCTCGGGACATCTCGGGACATCTTGGGACATCTTGGGACATCTTGGGACATCTTGGGACATCTTGGGACATCTTGGGACATCTTGGGACATCTTGGGACATCTTGGGACATCTTGGGACATCTTGGGACATCTTGGGACATCTTGGGACATCTTGGGACATCTTGGGACTGGGTTGCCCAGAGTTGCAGGGCTGGGGCAAGCCACTGCACAGGTGGTTCGACAAAGAAAAGGGCTTTGGAAAGATCCTGTGTGCCACTCAGAGCACCCGAATTCACATGTCGTGTGCTGAAGTTGAAATCTGCTTTCTATGAGCTGGAAACCAGCTTCTTTAAACATATAGACCACCTATAATGATCTATAATAGCAGTTCTACATTTTGTAAAGGATAAGCACCTGGATACACAGTGGGCCAGCCCTCAGGCCCTTGGATGCGCGGAGCACGTCGGTCGAGGAGGTTCCGGGTCTGGGATCGGTCTGGCCAAACTTTCTGAGGTTTGAGTCATTGATTTGATCGGGCCAGGAAATCTTTGTGCACAAGAATCAGATCGAGGATGGTCGGGAGCTCAATTCATTTCAGAAAACCATGAGTCGCTCGAGTCATATCAATGTTTCCTGCAAGGCCTTGCTGTGATTCCAAGCTGTCACTGCAGGCCCTGAAAGCGACAACTATGCAGCACTGGCCCCTGGCGTGGGCGGCCGAGCTCCTGATTTCTCAAATCCAAGGGTTTTCTGCTTTGGGGAGAGTAGAGATGATCACTAGACTAGTCGCCCATAGCAGGGTGACGTGTTCGTATGAACGCAAATCATAAACGAAGACGCGCAATTTGCATCAATTTGCATCATTTGCTTAGCTGCGTGATTTTACTTTTGAAATTGTGATCATTGCACCTCTCCCGCAAGCGCTTCGTTCACTCTCAAACGTTGCCCTGCTGCCATGCGCGTTCCTTTGCCTTCCCCCAAGGGGGGTCCATCATGGCTTCTTTGGGCCTATTGCTTTGGCTGTTGTTTGGAAGGTGCGGCTGGACGTCTGACCGACTTGGATGCTAGTCTCAGAAAGAAAGGGGGATCTGCAGCTCAAATCCTCACTGAGCTCACGTCCTTTGATGACAAGTCCAACCCACGGCTGTCGTGTTCCGAGGGAATGGCCCATGCACGGCAGCTGGTTGATCAGAAGTTTGGTGACATGCAGTTGAAACCTTTGGGGTCGCGGGACTTCCGCTTTGTGGTGCCAGGGACGAAAGATGAAGAGTGCCCTGATGGCATCACCAATTTGATTGGAGCAGTTGAAGGAAGTGACGAGATGCTGAAAGATGAGTATCTGGGTTTAAGTTTCCGGCATTTTTTTTCTTCTATCCCCGCCCCCGCCTCAAATAAATGAAGATTATCATGGCCGAGGGTCATTTTCAGACATCTTCAGACGAGTTACCCTTTGCTGAGGTATCTTCTGCTTGTATCACATCTAGATGGCCCTACAAACCAAGGGCCATCCAGAGAGCAGGGCCTTTTGGAAACAGATAATTCTTATGATGATGCTGGGTCGGTGGCGGCACTGCTGAGCATGGCGCAGTACTTTAAGGATAATCCGACCAAGAGGATTTGCGCTGCAGCGAGCCAGCTGATAGGGCTTTTTTAGACATAAAGGGTAGATACATTTGAGTGGGTCAAAAGTTTGATGGGTCGTGAGTATGTTGCATTTTGGTACGGATGGACTTGGCGAATTTTGGTACGATCCTCCATCTTTTTGGCATGCCCTTTTTGATCCAACCCCTTAGAACTTTCGAATTGTTTTTCTTGTTATTCCTATTTCCTGTTCTGGCCCTGTAAGGAGCATCATTTTTTTAATCTCGGATGGTGAGGAAGGAATCCACAACGTGGCCGTCTCCGATGCGTGGAAGCAGGCGTTTTGCAACAGTCCAGCGTATTGGGGCAACCCCAAGGGCTGCCACAACTACCCCATTGGTTTCACCGCGTGGGCCAAAAACCCCACCCTCGACCTAAAGAAAGTGAAGTTGGTGCTGCCTGGTTGCAGCCTTTTCTGCTGCCCAAATCAAGTGGTAACAAACCCTTCTATTACTTTTGGGTGCCTTTGTCCCCAAAAATATCCAAAAGTCCTAAAGTATCATACCATCATGAACCACCATGAGCCATAAGAAACCATCATAATTTCACAAGCCTTACCGATGTGCATCAATTTGAGGACTTTGTTGCTTCATGTCGCTTTTTGACTCCAATGGTCCACCACCAGCCTCGTAGCTGAGGTTTGCCATGGATCCACTGGGTTCCCCAGGCATCGAGGGGCACGACTTCGTGGCGGCGCTGGGCACCGAGACCACGGTAGGGCTGCAGCAATTGATCGAGGAAGGATTTCAAGGCGTGGTGTGACAGAAGACATGTAAAAATATGTAAAAATGCCATGAATACACAGACCTGGCCATGGAAAATGGAAAATCATGGAAAATCATTTCCAATCGGGCAAGTATCTAGAAATCATTGCATCTGGGGCGAGCTACTTGGGGTGATTGATCTAAAATGGAGAAATTGATCCTTTCTATTGGCACCGCTTCGGGTCTAAGTCTGCCTGCTCCCAGGGGAATAGGAAAACCACAGTGAAGTCACAGGTGTAGATTGTGTTTTTACAAATGGAAAGCAAGAGAGAGAGAGAGCGAGAGAGAGAAAACACAGCCGACAAAAGGTGAAGGTGAAGATTTGGTTGGGTCAGTCTTGTGCAACATCCAAGTTAAATAGGAATAAGCAATACAATAAACAACTATATAAACGTGAGTAACTGTTCATAGCATCCAGCTTGAGGAGGATAGTTAATGGTGGTGAAGATGGCTAATTAATTGCTTGCTTTCTATATCAACTCCCATTACTGTCAGTTTAGGTCCGGTTTAGTTCTTGGATGGCCCCTGTGCACTTCACCGGAGAAGTGGGAAGAACCGATTGCAGTTGTCGGGGTCGGGCATTACCTTTTTTTTGTTATTGTGATGTGGTCTTCTTTGAAGTATCCCCATTTTGTCATATTTTGTCCCCGTCTAGTATTTCTCATGCTTTCAGAGGATTCAAGACAAATTATTCGGGTCGCATGGAGAAATTAGGAGGGGATTTACAGCTCGAATGTGTGCACCTTTGGAGTTGTGAGTCATTGTTTTGGTATGTTTTGGTTGTTGCTTCTCCCCAGAGTTCAAGTTTTTCTTTTAGATTTCATGACGCCTTCTTCCCCTTTGTCGTACTGTACTTCTCATGGTTTCCGACGAGTATACAATCTTCTGTGGTCGTAGCTGCATCAGTTCCTAAAGGGAATGCTTACAGTATCTTACAGTTCCTTTCAACATTTTACAATCTAAGGGCGTCGGCGTATGTTTGTTTTTGCCTTTCTGGTATTTACTATTTACAATGGTCTTGCGGGGCACTTGCACCTAGCTGCGTCAGTTCCACTTAGATGGGGATACTCGGATACCGTAGGCGGTGTGGGATTTGCCATTTGATGCCGCGAACGCCTGGCAGGTTCTCCGACCCACCCATTGTTCATCAACCGTTTGTACGTGCCCACGTCGTACAGTGATGCAGATGCCTTGACGAAGAACTTTAGTCCTCTCTGCGGTTCAACCGAGCCCGCGACATGCTTGAACGGCATCCCTGCAGCACCTGGGTCCCGGTCTCATCAGGTTCACATTTTTGCAAAGAGTTTCTGAATTTGTCTTTCATAACTTGGTCCACTACAGTCACCACTTTCCTTTTTGGATGTGGCCGGCTGCCTAGTATTTGTTGGATGATCCCCAAATCTCCAGTTTCAGTTTTTCCCTGCCTCTCTACTTCACTTCAGGTGTGGTTTGCACAGACCGCCTTTGCGAAGTATCACGGGGGCACGGATGGTCAGTTCCTGTTGCCTCCCATGGAGTCAGGGCAAATTCCCCTGATCAAGGCGCAAGGGTTGGCAGAGGCGATTTGAAACTAGAAATGGGGATAATTACATGAAGCACAAGAACAGCAGACGTCAACTGAACACATATAATTCGCAGAAAAAAGACCTATCGTGAAGAGAACGTCCTATGACGACATGCTGTAAGATGATATATATATATATAATTATATATATACACATCTGTATATGCACCTACAATCACATACACACGCATATGTGTATATAGTATCTATGCATACTGTATATATACATATACATATACATATACATACACATATACATATACATATATACCTACATACCTACATACCTACATACATACATACATACCTACCTACATACATACCTACCTACATACCTACATACCTACATACCTACATACCAACATACCAACATACCAACATACCAACATACCAACATACCAACATACCAACATACCAACATACCAACATACCAACATACCAACATACCAACATACCAACCAACCAACCAACCAACCAACCAACCTACCTACCTACCTACCTACCTACGTACCTACGTACCTACGTACCTACAGACCTACAGACCTACAGACCTACAGACCTACACACCTACATACAGAATACCCACATACCCACATTCACATACCCACATGCCTACACGCCCACATGCCCACATGCCCACATGCCCACATGCCCACATACCCACATACCCACATACCCACATACCCACATCCCGACATGCCTACATACCTACATACCTACATACCTACCTACCTACCTACATACATACATACATACATATATATATATATATGTGTGTGTGTATGTATGTATGTATGTATGTATGCATGCATGCATGCATGCATGCATGCATGCATGCATGCATGCATGCATATACACACTACACATAGCCTACATACGTAGTATAATGATTATAGGATATAGTTGTTCTCAGGAGATACTTCCCACCTTGATCCGCCTAGGTGCCCAAGGAATTGGCCACCTTTGCCTTGGATATGCGTAAGAACTTCAACGACGAAGCGCTGCAGAAGGTGGCTGAATCCTTGAAAAATGTGGTGAAAACGGTAGGGAACAAGGACGACTTGTCCTATTTGGTGTATGATCCAAAGGTCTATGATCGCGTAAAGGAGGCGAACGTGCAATGCGGCGATCCACCTCTGCCCACCTGTGGCTTCAGTTTCTGGTTGCTTTCAGAGATTTGTCTTAGTTTCCACTCCTTGAAAAATCGAAGGTGATCCAAGATTGCTCATGCAAAAATCAGAGTCAAAAGAAGGAAGATCACCCACCAAGTTCACCCAAATATCTTCTAGGTGAGTTGGAAATCCAGGTTTGCAGGATGTCATCAACAACAAGAAGGCCTTCGACTATCTGCAAGCTGCCTTGGGTAACACCTATAAACTCGACACCCAGGTGGGAACCTCCGTCAAGCTGCTTTGCATGGCCTTGTCCTTCCAGCTTAGTGCCATCATCAAAGCGTGGCCTGGACTTCTCTGGCAGACTGGTCAACCACCACTTGTGGGGAACCTATTGAATTGTATTATATACATATATAATGATACCTATAATCTATATATGTACATACATGTAAAATATACATACACGCACTTATTTATTTTTCCCCAGGCCAACCCCTCCCAAAATTCTTGTATTTGTATGAGCAAACTCCCAGGTACGAAGGAACGTCGGAGAATCCAAGGGAGGTGATCCCAAAGGAGTTCGCTCAAACAATGCCTGGCTTGATCGCGGTGGTGGCCATGGCGCTAGATTTTTATGTGGAGGAGCCGGGCAGACTGCCCTACTATGGCACCTATGAATGAAGTTGGACCAAGTTGAAAGTTAGAACGGCGCTCTGGCCAATGTACCAGACGCTTTCCAAGACATGGGTCCCATGTGTGGCTCCCTTGGTCCACTTTATTCAGACTCTGGTTTCACTTTAGTCGAAAGAATGTCAAGAGGATGGGCACAAAAAGTCCGTTGTACCACGTCCTGCTGCAGTTTTGCCACTTGGAACATGCATCGACTTCCGAAATGATGGACACCCCGATGTTTACAGATGTGCTATGACATCCCTAGGCACTGGTCTCTTACGAGATGACGACTCAAGAAGATGGGCATCTCGGCTGCCATCGCCGCACCAGCCCTAGGCCGCCCTTTCGCAGCTGAGGAAACCGTGTGCTGGGAATGTGCGGGTACAAGGCTTGGCCCGGATGGTGCAAAATGGCTTGACCCAAGCTGCAGGAGACGGCAACGGTGGCAACGGTGGCGATTTGGGAACTTGCCATCCTGTGAGGATCATGGGATATCACTAAGCAGACGAGGTCTGATATAATAGAAATGACATGAAATGACATGAAATGACTAAAATCACTTCAATAATCAACTATAAATTAACATTAATCAACTAAATATCACTATAGGATTGCTATAACTGTATGGGTCCAATCCGCTCCAGGAGCAGCGCTTTCAGCGAAGGAAGCACGTCTTCGGCAGCTCCTGCTGCAGGGGCTGCAGTCGGGTTCACGCCCCAAGATCTGTGGCTGTTCGAGATGATGATCCTGAGGGATCGCTAAGTCTCGTACAGCTTGGTGAATTGCTGTTTCACTGGTTTTCTACTAAAGCAGCAAGTATCAGCAAACCTTGTTGGCTCCAGAAAAGCAGGGTGGGTAGCTGATCTTTAACGGATTGCAATTCGGACAAGTAATTAGTTAGCAACATGGTCCATTGGAGCTGTAGTTGCTCAAATTTTGCTGAGGTGTTTTCCAAGAGAAGGGTCACAAGAAGGCACTATGTTGTCACACAGCTGAGGGTGGCCCTGTTCCAGGGAAATCTGTTGCCCCTTCGGCAGGCGCTGATGGAGGATGGCTTCCTACAAGGCGTGGCTCGAGAAGTGGGTACGTTGCAACCTCAGCCTTCGGGTGAAGCTTAGGCATCCTAAAAATCATTGGGTCATGCCGCAAGCTGGTTTGAATAAACCTATGCTTCGCAGACCTTGAATATACCTTGAATATCTTCAATTGTGACTTGATTTGCTTGGTGACTGAGATCATGTGCAGAAATCAAATTTCGGCTCAGCTGTTGTACAAACCATGTGACCAAAACGAAGACGGAGTGCCTTGCGGCCCAGTGGCATCATGATCTTGGCACCCAAACCGGGGCTGCTGGCGAATGGTGCTGACATGGTCCGCACCGCGCATTGTCAAGAGCATCAGCCCCCAGGTTCCTTCGTCATTTTGATGTCAAATCCATTGATTTCGCGTGTCACCGTGTGACCAAGACACAAATTTTCCCTCGGACAGCTCAATGTACTCGCGATTTGCTGCGACATCCTTGAAGGGCAGTTCCAGACATGAGCCACAGTGATGAACTAATACTACACGTCCTGGTTACCCAGAGGACATTAACATTCTTGTAACCCTTGTCATTTCATGATTTTCATGTCCTTTCCATGTCCTTTCCATGTCCTTTCCATGGTTTTCCCAGCCGATTTCCACATGTTGCCATTGGGCACCCAGGTGGCCTCCTACAACATGACTATGTCCCAGCTGCTGCGCTGCTCGCACTGGCGCCAGGTGCTGGACATGCTCCGAGCTATGCCGCAGCAATCCTTGCAGCCCGATGGGGTCAGTTACAACGTGGGGATCAGCTGCTTGCCATGGAATCATCGTGAGGGAACAACCATCAGGGACACTTTCAGAATCATTTTTTCTGCCATTTTCTTTGCTGGCTGTTGGGGCAAACCCTCTGAGAAGCCCCGGCAAAAAAAATCTTATGGCTTAGGTCTCTTGCTTATGGAGCACAACAATGCTGGACATTCGTATAATTATATACATCGCGATTTTCCATGATTTTCCTACATGTCAAGATACGGCAAGTGTTTCTTTTGTGGTGTGTGTGTGTGTTTTCAATTTTTTGAGCTCAAACCATGCTACTAGAATAACTATGGTAGATCATGATACACATATTGGGCCATCCCTACCCTTCTCCATATTTCATCTCATTTCATCCCATTTCACCCCATTTTATCTCATTTCAATCATTTTCCAATCGCATGTTCTTCCCATTTCTTCCCCCTTTACTTCCCAGATCTTCCAGGTGCCTGTGGCCTCGGCCTCCAATGGCAGGCTGCCCTGCAGCTGCTCAGTCGCGCCTGCGACGGTCGCGGTTGCCACGACCTGGTGACGTTCAGCGCAGCGATGACATGCTGCCGCCGGGCGCGGCAGCTGGACACCGCCATGGTGCTCCTGAAGCAGACGCAACAGCTGCGCCTGGGGGTCACTGGGATGCCCAGATCAAGATGCTGAGGCACTCAAGTCTAGAATGAGATAGAATTAGATGATCTCTAATGCTTTCGGTTTTGAATCTATAGGATGATTAGTATGCATGTAGATGAACAATGACGAACAGGTGTTCTTTCTTTGGGGATCTTTTGACAAGTTCATGTCAAGGGTGCCCCATTTGACCCAGGATCATGATCTGGAAAACCCAAAAATGGAAGCAACTGGCATTGAAAACGGGTCACAACCATGTTTGCATGCGTCGATAGAGAAATCCAGGCTAAAAAATTGGGCTAATTTAATATAATTTAATTATACAATTGCATGCTTTTAGATTCAACGGATTATACCCTGCAAAAAGTAACGTCGAGTTTTTAGAACTTTCAGTTTTAATGTCTTGAAAGTTAGGTGCCAGGGCCGGGGCCTGGTTGCTCCAAGCAATTGTTACAATTGTTGAGGGAGCCCCGCCTTCTTCAGGTTGACCTCGTGTTGCTGGGTTCAGTTCTCAGCACCTGCGAGCGGCTACACCGTTGGCGAAGTGCGCTGGAGGTGTTCCACCTGGGCCTCCAGGTGACAGCTGAATCAGCTGACGTGCAGCAGATCTTGCCAAGTTGTCACCACCTCCTGGCCACCTGCAGCAAGGCCTCCCGGTGGTCGGTGGGACTGCAGCTGCTGCAGCAGTTGGAGCTTCGCCAGTTGGCGCCGGATGGTGTAACCTTCGCTGTGATGGTGGAGGCGATGAGCTGCAGCGCCAGGTGGAGAGATGCACTTCTGGTGGTGGAAGGCATGTGGAGGCGGAAGGTGGGGATCGGGCAAAATCATTAGCCCCCACATGGATATGGATGGTTTGAGTTCAATCATTTGCATTTATTTCCCCCATGGAACGACGATTTTGCAAAAGTTCCACCGCAAGCGCACCAACGATTCTGCGGATTCATGGGCCCTGCAACTTTGACACATGGCGTATCATGGCATCCCATGGCCAAGGTGGTGCCAAGCGGCCACCTGCAAGTGGTTCAACAAGAGATTTTGTGCAGAGCTCAGGCCTGGCGGTCTCTGAAGTGCGGCCTCACCTCGCTGGTGAGACATGACGTGGCAGCTGCTGCAGCTGCTGCAGCCGCGGGGGACCCTGATGAAGGCAAGGTGCACCGGTTGGCAGAGGTGAGCTGGTGCCTGCGAATGATGGGATGCATGCCAGGGGCTCTTGAGCTCCTGGTTGGTGGCTTCAGGACATTTTTCGTTGTGAATTCCCAATTCGATGGAACAGAGAGAGACACCATGAGATCCATTTGAAGTAAAGTCCACCTATTTGGCATGCCTTTTCTGTTGATGAATCCAAACGACCGGCATTTGTGTTCTGCGGCGTGGGTGTTTTTCCGGGGATGCCACCCATTTTTCAGTATGCTCCACATCTCAAGCACCACTCGGAGGCTTCACTTCGTCCGGATGGTCTTTCGGCCGGCAGTCCTGGAGGTCAGGGAGTTGATGACGGGATCCTCCACTGCGGTTGGCCTTGGACCAACAGGTGTGCCCAACGTGCTGAGTCAGGCCACCACCGGCTTAGGAGGCTTGGAGCGTGACGCCCTGGAACTGGTGATGCCAAGAGCTCCAAGGTGACACTCTCTGAGGGTCTGCTGCGCCATGCTGCGCCTAGTGGGCGCTGGATCCAAGGATCAACGGGTTGCATTGCCAGGGATGAAGTTCTCATTTCGAGAGGGGCAACTGAGAAAATTGAAAGTCGGCCGAGAAACAATGCAAACGGAGAAGGAGAACGACAGTAACATAGGTCAAAGATGGTCAAAGCACATCATTGGTTTATCCATATTTACCATATTCCTTCCCATCGCCCTTCCAACCCCACAAAGGACCACGCCAGCACAACATTTGCAAACGAGAACCGCAGAAGCCAGGGGCAAGATGGGTGCGCTGCGGCACCTGTTGTCCTTTCCAATGAGATGGAACAAATGGAACACCTGGCGAGAGCATCAGATGTGGCGACCGTCGAAACTGTCCATTCAGAGATGCGCCCTGCGCTGGATCTTAAGATGGACTGCTGGCTCTTTTTGCAGACGCTGCCTGAGTTCTGCGCAAGGCGCGTCAAGTGGAGCATACTAAATCCTGTCCTTGCTGACTCAAGCGAAGAGAAAAGCGGCGTTGCATCTTAAAGTTTTTGCTGCTTTGTTGCTCCAGAATCGCAACTGCCAGCATGCTGCACACAGAAACTGAAGCAGCCGGCCCAATTCCTTAAGGCTGGGTACGTCTGGAAAATCAGCAGTCAGAGCCTTGATGTTTCTTAAAAAATGAGTGTGCTCAAGGGCCCTGAGAGAGTGCGATCCCTGAATTTCGATCGTTTCAGGAGAATTTCCCTCCCTGAAATTATCCCGCAGAGTATCCATTCACATTCTTCACTGGAGCGGAAAGTTTGAGGGCTAGTAGTCTTGGGCATCTCGATCTCTTTTTTTGGACTTCCCAGCTTTGCTCCAGGCACTAACGCTTTATGCTGTGATGGATGGCCATGCCGGTATCTCCTGTAGCAATTTCGTGGGGAGCCCAGCCTCTGGAGCCAGATTTTTTCGGGGTCCGTTCAGCTGAAATGGGTAACCATGACATACACACTGTGCCAAAAATACAGGCACCTGTATAGTGGACTATATATACGTATATATATATAAATAAAACCAATTCCATAGCCTAAAGATGCCTACAGAATCTATAGATATCTATAGCAATTTTGAATAATTTTGATGGATATCCACCCAGCATTTTGGTAATGGACGACGAGGTCCATCTGACATCAGGTGGTGCTGAACTTGGAGCGCAACATTCTGGACTCGCTCCGGGACCAGCTAAAGCCTCAGGTGACTTATGCCGAGTACAACTGGATACATTGCACAAATATTACAAGATGTCTGAGTCTGAGGCGGAAGAGGGTCAGGAACTCAGATGGAGACGGAGATTTTTGGGAATTTCTTGGTGTCGTGGAGGGAAGTTTATTCTTTTCTTGATGTATGTCTTGATTTGCCAGTGGTTTTGCTGTGATGGGAATCAACCAGAGAAGTGTGGCCACGAGCCATAGCATGTCCGGAACTATCAGTAACTGGGTTGCAAGCCTACTTATAGATACTTATATATATATAGTACTTACAATCCCTCGGCAGTTGCTGAGGGGCAGAAACCTTTATTTTCGGCGATCCCTAGACAGACACTGGCGCCTTCAAGTTTCCAGGACGCCAACGCGGAACAGATCCTCAAGTCTTCTCTGTTGGCCGGGTTCAAGGTCACAGAGCACTCCTTCCATCAGTGACCCCCTCAGTAGGCCTCATATGCTAGTATGTCGACTGCAATCAGTTTGGCATAATTACTTGGTATTTCAGCCAACCAGCATCAACCAGCATGTTGTAATTCAGTTGAAAATGACACCAACAACTCATCTTCTATTACGTTGTCATATGTTTGGTGCCTGCTGCTGACCCAAGAAGTTGGAGCATGCTGAAAGGTATGCCAACAAACTGGAAGGTGGTGCTGGCACGGTGCCCCGGGTCCATCGTCTCGGCACCCGTTTCATTCACCATCCTTCACCACTGGCACCTCTAAGGCCGAACATGGGCCACGTCTGGTAGTACCTGCTGCGCTGCGTGCCTGGCGGGCCCTGATGAGGAGACAGTTGGGCCATGTTGGGCCATGGTAAGGGCAGGACGGGATCCATTTCTTGAAATCACGGTGGGCCATGAGCAAGTCTGAGCAAGGGTCAAAAATTGGTCAAAAAATGGTATGAAGGGAAGTAATTAGATGTAGCCAGCCGTCAAGTCATAAATGTGTGACTTCGTGTAAGGGGCGATACGGACATTGAGGACCCTTCAAATCGATGTCCGTAGGATCAGTGCCTTTGGCATATTTTGGTAGTGGTACAGGCGCACAGGGAGATCATACATCATTGATACATCATAATATATATATATAATTATATATATATATATATAATTATATATATATATATATATATTATGTAATAATAAACAAATAAGTAAATAAATAAATAGATAACACATAAATAAATAAGCAAATAAATAAATAAATAAATAAATAAATGATGTTTATTTATTTATTTATATTTATATATATATATATCATAACTGCAAATGCTGCAAGGGAGAGGACAGGGAGACAGGTATCGGTACATACAGGTATGTCCGTACTTGTTCATACGATACAAAATGAGATATACATAGAGACATCATATTATTCATCATGCATCCGCATATCATCCGCCTATCAGCACGCAACCACTACTCTCTGGATCGCAAATCTGGGCTTTTACTGAGAGCAAAGCGCTAAAATTGCTTCACAATTGATGAATTCGTGCCATCGGCCCTCCGACAGGCAGACAGATGGACAGACAGACAGACAGACAGACAGACAGACAGACACACACACACACACACTGTGGGTCACACTAAGGAATACTCCGAACGGAGGCGGTGAAAGTGAAATGGTTGTGTCGGCTTGCTGGGTTTTCGGCTTAGCCCGGATGCCATTACATTACGGAATGTACAACCCTGAAGCAGGCTCTGAAGTAACAAGTCCTCACAACTGTGCGCGAACAGGGAACTCGCCGGGTTTCACTTCCCACCCATGTCCATAGCTTCGTTGCATGTGGTGAGGACATGGGTGCCACACCCCTCTGCTGTTTGTAAACTGGTTAGTTAAAGTTGTTTTGTGTCCTTTGAAACAGGTGTTCCCACACACACACAGATTTTCATTTCACGCGCACACACACACATACATACAGCACGGCGACACATTGCATTTGAATCCAACATATGATAATAAATATATAAATAAATACATAAATACATAAATAAATAATAAATATGTATATATTTATATATATGGACCTTGCTGTGGATGCAGCCGTCCGTGGCAAGGAAGGCAGATTGCGACTGCTGGTGGCGAATGCCGGATCCCAAAGATTCCATACAAATTTGGCCGTGGACAGTGGGCACCACTTCGGCTTGAGGTTGGAGATAGCAGAGCTGTCTTGGGGAAGAAGGCGCAGATTTTGCGCGCGACTTCTATACTTCCGTAAAAAAGGTTCTTCTGGAAATTCTAACCCTTTGTAAGGAACACCTATGTAATGTACTAATGTGCTTGCAAGATTGGGGAGGGAGGACGAATGAAGCGATCTGTGCCGGGCGATCAAAATCATTCAAAATCTACGACTCGTTTTGCACTGATTTAGGATGATATTTTGGTCAGCTTCACTACCGCCATTGACTACCATTAAAGCATATCCAACTTCGGGTTTCGTCATTTTTAACCATATGGCCACGGGCAAAATTTCAGACCCCTGCTGTTCTTAGCAATTTACTATTGATCCAACATTGCCCCAAATTGGGGTACTCGGGTACTCTGGCATGGCAATGGACAAGGGATTCCCTATTGATTGCCGTGATAAATTGCCAGACAGTAGCCTCAGACGTCCTAAGTTACCTAAGGCCCATTCTTGGCCTTTCGAAGCCACACGATGGGACACGCTGGGACATGCTGCAGGATGGCTTTGCGGTTCGTCTCTCTGTAGATCATCGCCCTGACAATGCAGGAGAGCGCAGGCGTGGTCACCTGCGAGCGCCAGCTGGGTATGGGGAGGTTCAGGTGAGACACGGTGAGAGGGTCAAATTGAAACATCAACTTTGGGGCCCCATACAGCCCCTGTACCAATACATGGCGATTGATTTTTGATTCACTGCTTGTATGCAGGGATTCTGCCTGAGCTAGTCTTTGGGAAGATCTAGTTGTATCAGTGATCCAAGGACCAGTTGCATCAAGATGTCCTATGGATACTCAATCGATACCCCCCTGGGCAAATCACAAAGATCTCATTCGCCGACCTAGCGCCATCACTGATCGTTGTTCAGGAGGGCTGTCATTTTTCATTTTCCTTGTCCCTCCAGGTTTGCGAAATACAGATATGTAACGTAACACATATATCATCAGAATATATCATTGTCCAGATATTTCCAGATACCTGTTGTGGTTTTGCATGGATTTTTGAAACTGTTCAGCTCCTCATATGTGTTGCCTGAGTCAGCCTGAGGCGTGTTGAACAGCAAGGCGGCACTGTGGCAGCTTTCGGTGGAGCTCACCGGGTCACTTGGCCGTTTCCAGCAGCAGTTGAGATATGTTGAGATCGTCGAACAGTTGGGATGATTCCAACAGTTGTGAACCTTCAGTAAATTTCAGTAATCTTCAAAATACGGAAGTTTATATTGTCGGTCTTTCTTGGGCCTTTGATGCTCTTCGGGGGGCATCCTGTGACTTGGGGTCCGGCGCCCCGCGACTTGTGTACCAATTGATGGTTGCTTTGGACTTGCTGCTTGCTTGGACAGATCGGTCAGAAACCATCTTGCAGCTGTCAATCTCACAGCAAATATACAAGTTGCTATTTTTAGGCCTTTCTCGTGCGCGATGCTTGCCCGCATTGTGGTGCACGTGTCGCTCTTTTCGTGTTTGATGGCCATCCGCGATGATGCCACGGTGCATGCCAGCCTGAAGCAGGACGCTGTTATCATCACCAACAGCATGAGCCGCACAGTGCCCCTTGCGGTGAATGCTGCCATCCGGAAGGTGAATGGCCGAGTGTCCAGGAAGATGATGCTCTGCTCAGCCTTAGGGAGTGGGATGATTTGGATCCAGAACATGGGGGAGAGAAACAGTTGGAAGTGACAATGACTTGGGGCGTTTTGGGAATCAAAGCTGCAAATAAAGCTCTATATCTATCTCTATATTTTTGTACAAGTACACATGTCCATAAATGGATGCTCGGGCAAACCAATGCCCATCTTCGGGCCCATTTCTTTGCCTCAACATGGCGTATGAGGAAAGCACTCAAGGCACAGATGGAAGCTGTGAAACTGAAGCAGACAGCTGCGGAATCGGCCCTGGAGGAGAAGAAAGCAAAGCTGGAGGCGGGAGTCATGGCAGCAGGCCCTGCTTTCTGCCCCATTGATTTTAGAGCCTTTGGGAGCCAACGATGGTTGAATCTCCCTGTTGATGTTATATGGGCCCAAAGTCCAGAGTCTCTTTGAAATTATTGGTGAGTTAGGTTCATGCTAGATGGCTTGCCATGGCACGAAGGGGCATGCACCGGCCCAAGCGAGGCCGTTGAAAACAAGAGCAACGAGTATTCTGCTCACGCCAAGAAAGCCAGGTTCGACAGCAAGTGGGGGCGATGCGAAGCTCCATGAAAGGCTATCCCCAAAAATCATCAAAAACTAAAGCCTATGAATCTGAAGGCAGAAGATATTCAAGTGTGCGGCACATTTCTTTGTCTAGAATTCCACCAACAGTGTGCACATATATATATATATATTCTGTACTTCACACCATCAGTGCTATACTTCGTCACAGTCGAAGTGCTTGAGAGAGATTCCTGGCGGCCACCGCGGCATGCGCGCATGGCACTCACAGGGAAGCCTTTGCAGCTCTAGAAGATGCGATGGAGGTGCACTCGTCGAAGAATAACGACTTTGAGAAGGCCAAGGACTGCTGGGACTGCAAGGATACAAAATTGGAAAAGGATGGCAAGGGATCTTTCCCGCTGTCTCCGCCTTTCTCCACCGGTGCATTTGAGTTCTCACATTTCCATTTTTGTACCCATAAAGGGGTTGGATGTGTCGCTGTCCACAGGTCTTGCGAGACAACAGATCTGGCAAACAGCAAGAGTAAATCGACAGAAAGACGGTGCAAACTGGCTCATTTCACCTTCAAACTATTCAAACCTTACGGAGAGATATCAGTGCCCTTCACTAGGGT
This sequence comes from Cladocopium goreaui, assembly GCA_947184155.2. Lineage (NCBI taxonomy): Eukaryota > Dinophyceae > Suessiales > Symbiodiniaceae > Cladocopium > Cladocopium goreaui. Next base: position 183,805 of record CAMXCT020004401.1, read on the forward strand.
TGTTTGACAGTCAAACGGGATGAAACGGATGAAACTGTTACCCTGATCGAGCTGGTAGTATATAATATGTGTGTGTTGGCATACTCTTTAGCTGCCAACGTCTTCAGGAGGAATGGAAGACCTTGGATGCATCTGTTCTAGAGGCCACTGAGGCATTGGGCGAGAAAAAGGAAAAGGCCATGAAGGCCCAAGAGGAAAAGGAGGAGGAGAAATTGTATAGAGAAAACGTGCGGACGTTGCCTTGTTTTCTTCTCTGTGTGTTACAATCTGTCAAATTCAAGATGCTTGGTGGTAACCTTTCCTTCGGTCAAAAAATCCCTCCCTTGACCAAAGCGGCTTGAGGAGCTCAAGGGGATGGAGAAAGCTCTGGATGACAAGAAAACCGAACGCGATGAAGCTGAAAAAACCTTGAAGGAAAAGGAGGACAAGTTGAAGGAAGCTGGCGACTTCAAGAAGAACAAGGCACCAGTTGAGTTCGGAAGAGCAGGGGTGCCAGAGAAAAATAAATTGCTGGTATGGGTCGGCTGATGGTGAAGGTGGTGGAGTGAACGCGTTTACGAAGGGATTGTGGCAGCTTAATTTTGCATGGGGTTCTCGCAGGTGTATTGTATAAGGGATAGGACACTGCGTCATAATGCATCTCCCTTCGCAGCGTATGGGGCGGGCTTCATTCCTCACGTTTGTTCAAAATCGGGGACCTTACCCGATGGGCGTCCGAATTTCCCAAAATCTCTGTGAAGTGGTGAATGATCTTGGTGCACTGTCTTTGTTGACGTCTCGAGTTGCCCATTCGCTGGACCCAAATGAATGTTGGCCATTACCTTCAATGTGAATCGCAAAGCTGTAGGAACTTTTTTTTCTTCAACACCTTTGCGCCTCACGAGCGACGACAGGGTTCAAAACGACGACCGCTTAGGGTTGTTTGAAAAACATGCACTCAATCCGCAGCAGTGAGAAGGTTAAACTAGGGAAACCACTTGAGGAAATTAAAAAAAACCCGTCAATTAGATTTAGTATTGCAGGTTGCCTTTTTGTACCGGGTATAGTCCATTCACCGTAAAACGATAAGGAAGAAAAAAAAACGATAACGCTAAGTATTATATATATATACATGCATGTGTGTATACATATATATATATATATGTATACATATGTATGTATATGAATATATGTGTCAACATATGTTACCATCATGATTCTGGCACTGGTGGTACCAGTATGGGATTCATCCATGTTAGTCACATGTTTTGCATTGCGTTGTGTGTTTGTGGGGATGTCAGCGTGAACAAAACGATAACAAAACGATAACAAAATTAACCCGAAAGCCATCTTCAAACACCATGGCCCATTGATCACCTTGCCTTAAATATTATCGCAGGTGCGCGCATTGACAGAAACCTAACGCCAGACGAACCCATATACTATAAGACTCCCTGCCACCACAACAAACTCAGCTAGCCAGCCAGCTAGCCAAAGCGACTGAATCAACCAGCCAGCCTATGCCAACCCCAGCGTTGGAGACAACCAGCCAACCTAAAGACATTAAAAAAAGGTCCTCTTCTAAACACGTTGTGGCTACATGTGGCTACGGTGAGTTTGCTCCAAGAAGCGTTTTTGCAGCAAAGGTATGAATGCCCGAGGTCAATGGAAGCTGAACGAATGATTTCTTGGATGGCGGCCGCATGTGCATAAACCTCTTTGATTGTGATAAGTGCAGATAGCCTGCAAAACGATAAGGAAGAAAAAACGATAAGGTGAAAGCGGCATAAGCAAATTTATACGTTTTTTTTTTTAAAATCACCTCAAGTCAGACTTGGCAGCGGCCTTGCGTACACCAAAATGTTTTCTCCGACTTTTCCCTTCAAAATGCACGCCCGCCGAGAGCAGGATGGCAAACTCAGCATTGGGATTGGCAAACCTAAGCGCACAGTGCGTTGAATTGATTTATCAGAAGCGAAAGCAAGATAAGTGGTACGAATCGTACGTACATGTAACAACTATTTAAGAACAATGTATATAGGTTTCTTGCAAAAGTCCTCCTCAACCATCTTCAACTAATCCATTTATATCCATTTATTTGATGCAGCCGCCACTACTCCCACACATCCAGACGGGTATGGCTCAAAATGAGCAGGGAATCCGAATATCGGAGAATCATTTCATTGCTAATTGATCTGCAAGTTTAGCTTTGGCTGGCCTTCATGAGTACGGAAAGCAACCAATTTTGTATCCTTACCATGGAGCCCGCCACCGCCCCTGCTCCGAGGCTGATGAGCACGACAAAGCGGAAGCAGCCATGCATGAGGCTCGAAAGGCCTTGGATAAGAACCAGCTATTGCTGGTCACGGCCATCGATGCCTTGAAGATGGCCACAGCTGAAGCGAAAGCAGCCACACATCACGCGAAAATCCTGGAAGAAGAACATGGCCACCTGGTGCGGAGTTTGGTTTTTCATGTGTTTTCAAACATGCTTCGGCCAGTCTGTGCAACAAATATCAACAAATTGTGGCAACACACTGGATTCCAACCATGTGTCCATGTATTTCCAAGAATTGATGATTCAAAAGCTTTCACCGCTAAACGCTAAACTGTATTATGATATGGAGGATGGGAGGCGGTCCCCAATTTGGCGCACTGAGGTGACGAAAAGAAGGGTTTGGAGATGCTGATGAAAGTGCGAAGCGCCATTTTAAGCTTCTACGGAAGCTTGGTGGCCCCACCTATTTGCATTACCTATAACTTTTTAAATTAAGGATTAAGCTAGTCCCCTGCTGTGCCGGACAGGAAGTTTCAGTCATATTCAGAGGCATTCAGTGGCTACAGGAAATGAAGTGCCTCTAGTAAGATTAGTAAGGCCCAAGCGGGGGGATCTGCGGCCTCCTGACATGTTGCCAACCTTAGGGGAGAGTTAGTGGTGCATTTGTGGAATGTGTTGCTTTTGCGGGAACAATCCAGCTGTGCTGGGCACATGTTCCGCTTCTCATATCTTCTCATCACTTTTGTCGCGTGCTCTTGTGAAGTTCATAGTCTTTGGTGCTTTTTCCGGACCAGGTTTTTCACAAAGGCGGTCTCTGATTGAATGCAGTGCTGCGTTCTCTTTGCACGGCCTAGCTCTTGCTACTGTCTTGCACCCTTTTCCCCGACAAAGTGCTCCGAATTTGCAGTGTGGCAAGCTTTTCCGAGAGTCTGCGCATTCTTCTCACGCCCTTCCGGGACCGAGGCCCGGACATGTGGAAACACACACCTTCACTTGGCAACCACAAGAACAACAAAACCTGCTTTAACACCTTTTTTCGCGCACCTCCTTCGTTTCACTCTGCCACTGCGCACGGAAAAATCGCACATTAAATCCATTCTGAATCTGTCAGACACTTGCTGGCTGTCCCCCTTGATCCGCTTTCTGTTGAACGAATTGACTAGAGAGGAACCGTTAGATAAGAACCGATTAAGAATTTTCCAGCCTACCCTGGAATTCTTAAGTGCTATAGGTGGAAAATATGGGAATTATGAACAAGGGTACCGTTTAGTTCTCAATGGGTTAGTTCTTAAGGGGTTCATATGGTGAGAGTTTTGCCAATTCATTTTGGCGTAGTATTAGATTGTAAAGGAGGCGAGGGGAAGAAAAAACTGTTTAGGTCCCGAAAAGTTTTTTCAGGCGCAGGCATTCCAAACAGAGCTATATATATATAAACATATAGGCCAGAAATTCCAGCATGCCAGGGATTGAGAGTTTATTGTGGCATGGTATTAGGTTGCAAAGGAGTAAGAAAAAACTTTTTAGGTCCCGAAAGTTTTTTTGAGGTGCAGCCATCCAAAACAGAGCTAAGGGCCAGATACTCCACCATGCCAGGGCTTGAAAATTCATTTTGGCATGGTATTAGGTTTAGAAAAGAGTGGGTTGGACAAAAACTTTTTCAGGCCCCGAATATTTTTTTCAGGTGCAGGCTTTCCAAACAGAGCAAAGGGCCAGATATTCTACCATGGCAAGGCTTGAAAGTTCATTTTGGCGTGGGTTGCACGGGAGGCGGGGGGAAGGAATCAACTTTCAGGTCCCGAAAGTTTGTTTTTGATTTGGGTGCCCGAAACAAGGCAGCACAGGCAAGACAAGCCAAGACAAGCCAAGACACGCCAACACAAGCCAAGGGCAGCCTCCAAGGTCAGATGACCTTCAGTGAGTCTGGCCGGTGTCTGGCTGAAGCTGTCGACGTCAGCCTTGGGGACCATGTAAGGCTTCAAATCTTCGTGGGGCTGAATCATATATATTTGTCATCGGTGTGGAAGTTTCGCGGTGCATACTCTTTCTTTTGGGAAATAGCTGCTAATAATCATTGCTTGGTATGTTGGTCCCTGTTGAAGGGGAATAAGAACCAGTGGCTAGAATTCCAGGGCACCCTAGGGTTCTTATTTCAATTAGGTGACAGAAAGGGTTGAATCCATCAATCCAGCCCCTGAAGTTCTTATTACAGTAGGTTCTTAAACAGTGGTTTCACTGTGGTCAAAGAGCAACTCTGGCTCATGATTTGCTGCTTGGTTGAGTTGGCCGGAAGTTGCCCACAGGCGACGGGCCGCGGCGTGGGAGTTTCTCACCGACTCACTTTTTTGGAATGATTTTCCCGCATCCGCAACGGGCCATTTGCTGCAATATTTTTGGGTGTGTCACTTCGTTTGGCATCATTGCCAGCCATTCAGGAAAGCTGGACGAGCTGACTGTCAGCATGGAAAACCAAATTGCCGAGAACCCGGATGCAGTGGCTTCAGAAATCATGAAGGCGGATCCACATCTGAAACCCACCTTTGAAGGATGCTTGGATCTGCTGAGTTGGTGAGTTTTGGATTTCTCCCTTGAAGCGAACCTTGAAGCGAATCCACCTAAAATATCACAAGATAAAATAAGATAAAGATAAATAAGACAATGAAACATGAAGAAGGTAAAAAAAAGCCTTTTCCCAATCTGCCAGGTGAGGGTCTCTAGATTGTATGATTTGTATGTTTATGTCAACTGTCCCGTCTCGTTCTACTTCTCCGCCCCTGCGCGCCATCTTCCTCGGCACATCATCGCCAGCCTGCCAGCCTCATCTATGCCACTCCATCGCCAGTGTGGCTCTCTGGCTGGACCCGAACAGAATGGCGAGCTCCCAGGCTTTCTGGCCAACCCGACCACCATTTACATCATATCACAGAGAATGCCAGAGGTAGAATGTCAATATTGTCAAATGATTCAAATGGGACGCCAGAATATTTCTCAGAATATATGTCGGATAGAATGCCGCAAGATATGTTAGATAGAAAGCCAGAATACATGTCAGAAGGTATGCCACGGTGGGGATCGCTCGAAGAAATTAATTTTCTTTGAGATGCCCTTGGGGCTGCGGAACTCCAAGGATACAACGAGATGGTGGGGACCTTCTATGCGCTCCACGGCTTGGACGCTGAACTCTATGGTTACTGAGCTGAAGTCTTGGATGCGGAAAAGATAGGTAGGGGTGCGGTCGCGCACCACAGAACATGGGCGATTCCTTCAGGTAGAGGTAGAGCATGGTGTCAACCTGCCCAAGCTTTGCAAATGTGCAAATTCCTTTGCGGAGATGGGCCTGTTCTTCTTAGTCCCTATCGTATCACAAGTGCAGGTGCTTGGAGTTCTATTTATCCGTTGAGCCCGCAAAGGCTGGATTTCCAGCACCTACCTGTCTTCTGCTGAGGCAGCATCCAGGATGCCGTGGCGCAGATCAAGCGCAACACCTTCGCGGCCATCCTACTGCAGTGCGACCCTGGGGAGACTTTGGAGATGCAGGCAGAAGAAAAGAACGACTTCAAAGATCTCCAGGCAGGGCAATCGGTGGATATAGATGGCAAAGAGCGTTTGTGCTCCTTTTTTGGCGGGAACTAGCTGTTGGTGAGGTCGATGGGGCTCTTGTCTTGCTGATGGCTCATGGTGACTAAACAAGGTCACGCCGCCATTAGCGGCGCTGGACGTTTTGGCAGCTGGCTTGCAGCAACCTCTGTCTCAGTGAAACAGAGCTGGCATGGCTGCCCACACATCTCCTTTACAGTTGCGGCGCCACATCCAGCTGTAAATCCAATCCCACAACGCAGGATTCACCTTTTTGCTGGTTGCATCCTTTGCTGTGATCTCGGATGGAACATACTTTTTCAAATCCTGCCATGCTCTGTCCAAGGTTTAGACAATCATGACACCTGGTAAGTACACCCCACCCCAACCCATGCCCCACGTAGCAGCAACGTAGCATCCACGTGGTGTGCAAGTGCAAATGAACGTTAACATCCCACCCCACCCCAACCCATGCCCCACGTAGCAGCAATCGTAGCATCCACGTGGTGTGCAAGTGCAAATGAACGTTAACATCCCACCCCACCCCAACCCATGCCCCACGTAGCAGCAACGTAGCATCCACGTGGTGTGCAAGTGCAAATGAACGTTAACATCCCACCCCACCCCAACCCATGCCCCACGTAGGAGCAACGTAGCATCCACGTGGTGTGCAAGTGCAAATGAACGTTAACATCCCACCCCACCCCAACCCATGCCCCACGTAGCAGCAACGTAGCATCCACGTGGTGTGCAAGTGCAAATGAACGTTAACATCCCACCCCACCCCAACCCATGCCCCACGTAGCAGCAACGTAGCATCCACGTGGTGTGCAAGTGCAAATGAACGTTAACATCCCACCCCACCCCAACCCATGCCCCACGTAGCAGCAACGTAGCATCCACGTGGTGTGCAAGTGCAAATGAACGTTAACATCCCACCCCACCCCCCACCCATGCCCCACGTAGCAGCAACGTAGCATCCACGTGGTGTGCAAGTGCAAATGAACGTTAACATCCCACCCCACCCCCCATCCCAGCCCCACGTAGCAGCAACGTAGCATCCACGTGGTGTGCAAGTGTAATGAACGTTAACATCCCACCCCACCCCCACCAGCCCCAACAGCACAAGAGCAAAGTGCACCACTGGTGTTGCCACGTGCGAATGAAACCCCCACCCCACCCCAACCCATGCCCACGTAGCAGCAACGTAGCATCCACGTGGTGTGCAAGTGCAAATGAACGTTAACATCCCACCCCACCCCAACCCATGCCCCACGTAGCAGCAACGCAGCATCCACGTGGTGTGCAAGTGCAAATGAACGTTAACATCCCACCCCACCCCAACCCATGCCCCACGTAGCAGCAACGTAGCATCCCCGTGGTGTGCAAGTGCAAATGAACGTTAACATCCCACCCCACCCCAACCCATGCCCCACGTAGCAGCAACGTAGCATCCACGTGTGCAAGTGCAAATGAACGTTAACATCCCACTCCACCCCAACCCATGCTCCTCGTAGCAGCAACGTAGCATCCACGTGGTGTGCAAATGAACGTTAACATCCCACCCCACCCCAACCCATGCCCCACGTAGCAGCAACGTAGCATCCACGTGGTGTGCAAGTGCAAATGAACGTTAACATCCCACCCCACCCCAACCCATGCCCCAGGTAGCAGCAACGTAGCATCCACGTGGTGTGCAAGTGCAAATGAACGTTAACATCCCACCCCACCCCAACCCATGCCCCACGTAGCAGCAACGTAGCGTAGCATCCACGTGGTGTGCAAGCGCAAATGAACGTTAACATCCCACCCCACCACAACCCATGCCCCACGTAGCAGCAACGTAGCATCCACGTGGTGTGCAAGTGCAAATGAACGTTAACATCCCACCCCACCCCAACCCATGCCACACGTAGCAGCAACGTAGCATCCACGTGGTGTGCAAGTGCAAATGAACGTTAACATCCCACCCCACCCCCCATCCCACCCCTGGCCGTATATGCTGAAAAGTAGTAAACTCCTCTGATATGCTAAAAAGTAGTAAATTCGTCAGCGCCGCTAACGGCGGCGTGAGCTTAAACAAGGAATGCCCCAGGAGTAGATCGTAAGGCACCGCCAAATACCGACCGGTGTGTCCATTCCAAACTAACGTGCAGGGCCATTTACTGAAGGGGCGCGAGTGCACCTAGTGAAGGTTTCAGCTAGTTGGTGATTTCCAAGGTACCGCAGTGAACGATCACATTTTTTTTGATGTTTTTGGGATAGGCGGCATGCCCGCCAGCGCGCATGATCATTTTCAACATCACGCTTGGAGAATCGTGCGGGGGATTCTGCTGCACTTTCCTTCAGGAGAAGTGCGGCACAGGCTTGTGGAAAGCTGCAGGCCTAAAGCGCAAGAAGTTCCCAACCTTCAAGGGTCAGTCAGCGCGCCCTCCAGTGGCACAAGTCCAGGTTGTGAGCCGTTGAATTTGGCAGTGGGAAGGGGGATCATTGATTGTGACAAGCTGGGGAGTGTCAAAGAGTTAAAGCTTCATGAGAACCAGAGCAACTGATCATTTTTAGCATTGACCAGCCAGTGTTAATCAGTTTTGCGTGGGTAATGGGGCATGGGTCAAGCTTACCCCGCAAAACTGCGGAAATTGCTTTGAGTAGAATTCTTGCCCCAAAATTCTTGGGCTGGAAGTGCGTAATACTAGATCAAGATAGATCAAGATAGATCAAGAATATCTAAGAATAACATGAGGCCCAGAATTTTTAAAGATGCCAAATCATCCTATACCAGGACATGCCCATGATTTTCCCGGATGTTGTGCGAACATGTGTGAACCTAAGGTATCACTGACGCTTGGTGGGATGCGAGCCTCGAAGACCCAGAGACGGAGACCAACTCTGAATCTGAACCCAGTGACAACACGGTGGATGGTGCCATCCAGGACTCCCAGGACTTGCCCAAGACGGTTGAAGCCATGGAAATCACCTCAGAACCGGAAAGTGTGCCGCGAGAGGAAGGTCCAGACGTGGAAGCCATGGATACGGCTGTGCCGCCTGAGGAAGGCTCGAAGGATGAGGAAGCCATGGAAATCACCTCAGAACCGGAAAGTGTGCCGCGAGAGGAAGGTCCAGACGTGGAAGCCGTGGATACGGCTGTGCCGCCTGAGGAAGGCTCGAAGGATGAGGAAGCCATGGAAACCACCTCAGAACCGGAAAGTGTGCCGCGAGAGGAAGGTCCAGACGTGGAAGCCGTGGATACGGCTGTGCCGCCTGAGGAAGGCTCGAAGGATGAGGAAGCCACGGAAACCATTCCACCCACGGAACCCCTAGAAAGAGGAGTTTGAAAAATGACACCCAAAACTCAATGTGGGTGCATGCTTATCGCTTTGGCAGAGCGAACAGATCTCCAGAATCCGAAGGGTTTCAGAATTGAGCGCCGGGTTTCAAAGTCAGATGGCCTTTGTGAGGCCCATTGCGTTGTGAGATGTTGTGAGGCTGCAAAAGAGCCATTCTGCCACTGCAAGGCGTCAGATTCAGACCCAGCCCAGGCAGCCCAGGTAAAACATTTAGGTGTCTCAACCCTCAACATTTTTCCACCCTCTTTCACCTTTCCACCGTGACCTGGAACAGTTTACTCACCAACTTACGTTTCTCAATCATATAGTCCGTGACTGCATGACAGATTTGATGCTGCCATGCCCAGTGGGCGCCTGCTGAAACATTGGGTTTATTCGTTTTTGATTTGGTGTTGTGGAGCCTTTCCTTCTGATGCCAGACCCAATCGGTACACCGGGTCCTTTTACCGTGGAAGTCAGGATGGAAAAACCTGTCGGTTTACATGGAAGTCGTTTACGTCCAATTCCTGGGGAAAAAATGAAACTGGGCTACCGGGCCAGCAAATGCAGAAAAACTGACCGTGAATCTCTTACATGGAAGTAGCTCATCAGATATGTCAGTAACATATTCATCATGGAAGTGTGAAAACTGAGACTAAAAACCCTTACGTGGAAGTAACTTGAGGGTCCAGACATCAGGTTGGCAACTTCTATGTTAACATGTTCTCCCCTCATGTTGAATACATCCTTCTAGGGCGATCCCTAAAACCCCCAGACTGGCCGCCACAACATTTTTTTTCTTTGCATCTATCTTCTCACCCCTGTCATGTCCGAGCGATTGAGGATGCAACCTTTCGAAATCAATGGTGCCAAATTGGTGCTCACTAACATGGCACTATCCACATCCTACTTCAAGTAGCAAATTTCTATGCAAGTTATCCGTTCCAATCGTTGGTTGTTAAAAAATGGAGGCATCCCCAGCTTTATCTTGAAAAATTCAAAATTTCTACGTTAATCAACAAATGCCCAGGATTCCCGGGGAACTCGTGGCAAAAAGAACTAGCAAAAAAAGGGCTCAGATCCAAAGAACACAAATTTGCAGTTTACCCCCCCCATTGCAACTAACATGGAAGTAAACCTCCGAATTGTCACTTTAGTTAACGTGGAAGATTTTTTTTTGCACTACGGTAAAAGGAGGACCGAGCGCTCGCTAACATGGCACTGCCCACATCCTACTTCAAGTAGCAAATTTTCTATGTAAGTTATCCGTTCCAATCGTTGGTTGTTAAAAAATGGAGGCATTCCCAGCTTTATCTTGAAAAATTCAAAATTTCTACGTTAATCAACAAATGCCCAGGATTCCCGGGGAACTCGTGGCAAAAAGAACTAGCCAAAAAAAAAAGGGCTCAGATCCAAAGAACACAAATTTGCAGTTTACCCCCCCAATTGCAACTAACATGGAAGTAAACCTCCGAATTGTCACTTTAGTTAACGTGGAAGGTTTTTTTTTTTTGCACTACGATAAAAGGAGGACCGAGCGCTCGCTAACATGGCACTGCCCACATCCTACTTCAAGTAGCAAATTTCTATGTAAGTTATCCGTTCCAATCGTTGGTTGTTAAAAAATAGAGGCATTCCCAGCTTTATCTTGAAAAAATCAAAATTTCTACGTTAATCAACAAATGCCCAGGATTCCCGGGGAACTCGTGGCAAAAAGAACTCGCAAAAAAAAAAGGGCTCAGATCCAAAGAACACAAATTTGCAGTTTACCCCCACCATTGCAACTAACATGGAAGTAAACCTCCGAATTGTCACTTTAGAAATGGAGGCATTCCCAGCTTGATCTTGAAAAAATCAAAATGTCTACGTTAATCAACAAATGCCAGGATTCCCGGGGAACTCGTGGCAAAAAGAACTCGCAAAAAAAAAAGGGCTCAGATCCAAAGAACACAAATTTGCAGTTTACCCCCCCCAATTGCAACTAACATGGAAGTAAACCTCCGAATTGTCACTTTAGTTAACGTGGAAGGTTTTTTTTTTGCACTACGATAAAAGGAGGACCGAGCGCTCGCTAACATGGCACTGCCCACATCCTACTTCAAGTAGCAAATTTCTATGCAAGTTATCCGTTCCAATCGTTGGTTGTTAAAAAATGGAGGCATTCCCAGCTTTATCTTGAAAAAATCAAAATTTTTACGTTAATCAACAAATGCCCAGGATTCCCGGGGAACTCGTGGCAAAAAGAACTAGCAAAAAAAAAGGGCTCAGATCCAAAGAACACAAATTTGCAGTTTACCCCCCCCATTGCAACTAACATGGAAGTAAACCTCCGAACTGTCACTTTAGTTAACGTGGAAGGATTTTTTTTTGCACTACGGTAAAAGGAGGACCGAGCGCTCGCTAACATGGCACTGCCCACATCCTACTTCAAGTAGCAAATTTCTATGTAAGTTATCCGTTCCAATCGTTGGTTGTTAAAAAATGGAGGCATTCCCAGCTTTATCTTGAAAAAATCAAAATTTCTACGTTAATCAGCAAATGCCCAGGATTCCCGGGGAACTCGTGGCAAAAAGAACTAGCCAAAAAAAAAGGGCTCAGATCCAAAGAACACAAATTTGCAGTTTACCCCCCCCATTGCAACTAACATGGAAGTAAACCTCCGAATTCTCACTTTAGTTAACGTGGAAGAAAAATAATAATATTTTTTTTTGCGCTACGGTAAAAGAAGGGGGAGTAAGGCTCTCGCTTAGGGATACGTCGAGTGCATTGCTTCGGGCTACGCTTCATGCATCGCTTCGGGTTACCTTATCATCATCATCATCATCATCATCGTCATCATCATCATCATCATCATTATCCCCCAAACGAGACCCTAAATGGCTGAGTCAAGTAATGATGTAAGTAGAATGATCCCTCCCCACCCCCCCAGCCAAACCCTAGATGGCTGAGCCAAGTAATGATGTAAGTAGAATGATGCCTCCCCACCCCCCCAACCAAACTCTAAATGGCTGAGTCAAGTAATTCTATAAGAAGAATGATCCCTCCCCACGCCCCTAACCAAACCCTAAATGGCTGAGTCAAGTAATTCTATAAGAAGAATGATCCCTCCCCACCCCCCCAACCAACCCCCAAATGGCTGAGCCAAGTAATGATGTAAGTAGAATGATGCCTCCCCAACCCCCCAACCAAACCCTAAATGGCTGAGTCAAGTAATGATGTAAGTAGACTGATCCCTCCCCACCCCCCCAACCAAACCCTAAATGTCTGAGTCAAGTAATTAAATAGATAAGAAGAATGATGTTTTCCGTGTTGCCCCAAGTGAACGTGTGAGGAGTGTGTGATTTGTGGATGTTGCCTGAAGTGATGCGTTTGGTGTTGCCCTAAGTGATGCGGCTGCCAATCCGGCTGATTGATTGCCCCGCTTTAGATTCGGTTTGGCCGATCGGCCATATCGACCAATGATATCCTGCCAGAAGGTCGCATCTTCATTTTGCGGCTATCAGGCTCACAGCTTGCTAGTGTTTAGGCCTTTCTCGTGCGCCATGCTTGCCCGCATTGTGGTGCACGTGTCGCTCTTTTCGTGTTTGACGGCCATCCGCGATGATGCTGCTCTGCGTTACGGCCTGAATACGGGAGCCGCTATCATCACCGACAGCATGGCCGGCGCTGTGCCCCTTGCGGTGAATTCGGCCATCCGGAAGGTGAATGGCCGAGTGTCCAGGAAGATGATGCTCAGCTTAGGAGTTGGATGATTTGGATCAGAACATGGGGAGAGAAACAGCAATCCTGGGCAGACAAATGGGCATGGAACTGGCAATGGCTTGGTGTTTTTTGAGTAGCTTCATAGGGGGCAAGTGATATCAAACGAACCTCGGGTGAAGCCTTCAATGTCTGGACGTCCGTTGCATATCGTTACATCGTTTTCACTGGTGGGTATCACGGATGACCGGCCTCAGTTTGGTATGCTTGTGAACCGTTGGGAGTTGATGGGAGTCAATGTGAGCCCTGAAAACCACCAAACTGCTCACTCCAGTTGGGTACCTCATATTCCGGTTGATTTTTTTTTGCCTCCATTTGACGCGTGAGGAAGGCTGTCCAGGCACAGATGGATGCGGTGAAAGTAAAGCAGACAGCTGCAGAGTCTGCAATGCAGAAGAAGAACGCAACCCTGAAGGCGGGTCTTCCTTTTTCTGCCCTATTGATTTTGGAGCTTTGGAGCCCTTAAAACATTTAAAACCAACGATGGTTGAAATCTCCCATTGTTGACGTTGGATAGGGGGGTTCTCGAAATTACCGGGGAGTTAAGCTCATCTTTGATTGATTGCCATGGGTTCTGAGCAACTTGATCCCATTTTGCTTCAGCACAAGGCGATCGAAAGCCACAACGCGGAGTATACTGCTCATGCCAAGAAAACCAGGTTCGAGAGCAGCAGCTTGGTGGGGGCATGGGAGGCCCCATGAAGTGCAATTCTAGAATCGAGGGTGCAGGGATCCAATACAAAGGGGGAGGTAACGTGCGCAGGTGCGATCTTTTCTGCTGAGCACGCATTGGTGTCTTGAGTGTCGATTTGTGATTGCGTGTCCCGATTTGTGCCATGGATGGCCACGAGTCAATTCTCCTGCTAGACGCCGCTCGCTCTTGCTCTTCCTCTTCCTCTCTCTCCCTCTCGCTTTGGGTCTCTCTCTCGCGCTCTATCTCTTTCTTTATGCTCTCTCTCACTCTCTCTTTCTTTGTCTCGCTCCCTCTCTCCCTCTCTCTGTTTCTCTCTGTTTCTCTCTCTGTTTCTCTCTCTGTTTCTCTCTCTGTTTCTCTCTCTGTTTCTCTCTCTCTCTCTGTGTCTCTCTCGCTCGCTCTCGCTCTTCTTGTTCTCTCTCCCTCTCTCTGTTTGTCTGTTTGTCTGTTTGTCTGTTTGTCTGTTTGTCTGTCGGTCCGTCTGCCCGTCCGCCTGTCCGCCGGTCGGCCGGTCGGCCGGTCTGCCGGTCGGTCGGTCGGTCTGTCTGGCTGTCTGGCTGTCTGTCTGTCTGTCTGTCTGTCTGTGTGTCCCTCAAGTGCAATTTCCTGTGATAGCTGCGGACGGCCACCGCGGCATGCGCGCATGGCACCCACAGGGAAGCCTTTGCAGCTCTAGAAGATGCGATGGAGGTGCACTCGTCGAAGAATAACGACTTTGAGAAGGCCAAGGACTGCTGGGACTGCAAGGATACAAAATTGGAAAAGGATGGCAAGGGATCTTTCCCGCTGTCTCCGCCTTTCTCCACCTGTGCATTTGAGTTCTCACATTTCCATTTTTGTACCCATGAAGGGTTGGATGCGTCGCTGTCCACAGGTCTTGCGAGACAACAGATCTGGCAAACAGCAAGAGTAAATCAACAGAAAGACGGTGCAAACTGGCTCGTTTCACCTTCAAACTATTCAAACCTTACGTAGAGATATCAGTGCCCTTCACTAGGGTTGTTTGACAGTCAAACGGGAGGAACCTATTACCCCGATCGAGCTGGTAAAGGCCCATCATTGATCTGTATATATATATATACGCATACATTATATATATATATATACATATCCAGATCGGGTGCTCACAGGGATGCTGTTTTCCAAGTATAAAGTATAGAAAACACTGTAATTTACAGTATGTTTTGCACCACATAGCTTCAAAATCTAGGTAAAACGCACGTTTTTTCAATATGCAAGTCAGTAAATTTAGAGAAATCCAAAAAAAACACATGGAAAATACAAAAAACACAGCCCAAAAAAAACAATATTTTGCGACTCTTTGGAGAGGGCTCCATAGAGAAAATAAAAAACATGAGAAAACAAAAAAAAACAAAACAATCCAAAAAATCCAAAAAATCCAAAAAATCCAAAAAATCCAAAAAATCCAAAACTATAGACCCCATGGGACACCATGTCACAAGAGTCCAGACATGAGGTGTATAGTTTTGGATGAAACGGAAGCTCAATAGCAAACCGTATTCGTGCAACAAGAAGAAGGAACTCGAAGGCAAGAAAGGTGATGAAGTCCATGAAAGCCATGAAGTGATGTTCCCAACTAAGAATGTGATGAAAGCTTCACTAAATTTTGATCACATCGCGACCCGCCGATCACTTGTGAAAAAAACACACTGCTGCTTCGACTGACACAAATGCATTAATGCATGTCATCACATGTCACCCTTCAAACAGCTTCAAACATTGATAAAATTTAAGAATTACACACTTGTCCTTCATGCAAAATCTTTTAGGTTCTTTGGTCACACAGTCTGTAGTCTGCATGCTTCTGCTTACTGTCAGGTCTGCCGTGCGGTGGTGACATGGTATTAGAAGAGCCGTTTCAGGCGCCCATATACTCCCGGTACTTATCCCCCACGCCTGCAGCCATGGCGCGGAAGCTCGCGCGACCAATGGCGGCGGCCAAGCCGAAAAAGGTCGTGGAATGTGACGATGAGTCAAGCTGCGAGGATTTTGTTTTTGAGGATGACTTTTGGGAGTGGCTTGGAAAACTTAATCACATGTTCACCTTTCACCCTCATTGCTTTGGCTTGACTCTTGTCTGTCTGTTGCATGTCTCAACAACTTGAACGCAGTCTCTTCATGTGCAGGTTGGATTGGATCCTCCTCCTGATCATCCAGTGTGGTGGGAACGGCGTCCTGAAAGAAGTCGCTCTCCCCCTCCGCGCCCCGCACCAAGCAAGAACACCACCGGGGCCGCCTCCCCCAACCCCACCTGGTGAGACTGGTCTGATGATGCCAATGACGCCGCCAGAATTGTTGGGTCCTGCACCCGGCACTCCTGACAGCGTTTGATCACACACTTGCAAACTAATGTAGTTTAATGTTTATATGATAAAGCAAGCTATGCAGTCAAGAACCAAGTCTATAACACATGTTATTGCTTCAAGTTGGTTCCAACTGCAGTGCGTGCATTGCTGACTTAGACATGCTTTGCGTGGAACGAAAAAGAAATGCAAACACGTGTGAGCAGTGGTATTGTCGAACTAGTGCACAAACCTCATGTCTGAAATTAAATACAATAAATAAGGAAGCTATGCAGTCAAGAACCAAGTCTATAACAAATGTTATTGCTTCAAGTTGGTTCCAACTGCAATGTGCGTTGCTGACTTAGACTTGCTTTGCGTGGAGCGAAAAAGAAATGCAAACACGTGTGAGCAGTGGTATTGTCGAACTAGTGCACAAACCTCATGTCT